>JAJQKJ010001816.1:0-257901 GCA_029574335.1 Rana kukunoris | reverse complement strand
TGGGGACCCCGGGGTGTCTCCCCAGGTGGGGAGTGTTTGGGGACCCGGGTCCTGCCCCAGGGGAGTGTTTGGGGTCCTGGTTCCTGCCCCAGGGAAGTGTTTGGGGACCCGGTCCTGCCGCAGGGGAGTGTTTGGGGACCCGGGTTCTGCCCCAGGGGAGTGTTTGGGGTCCTGGTTCCTGCCCCAGGGAAGTGTTTGGGGACCCAGTCCTGCCGCAGGGGAGTGTTTGGGACCCGGGTTCTGCCCCAGGGGAGTGTTTCGGGAGTTGTGATTTTAATAACGCTTAAAGTGAAAAAATGAAAGTGAAATATTCCTTTAAATATCGTACCTGCTGGGTGTCTATAGTATGCCTGTGAAGTAGTGCATGTTTAGAACTGTCCCTGCACAAAATTACATTTCTAAAAGAATAAAAGTCATTTAAGACAGGTTGCGGCTTTAATGTAATGTCTGGTCCCGGCAATATGGATAAAAATCATTGGGAAAAACTGCATGAGTAACGCAAATGTTCGCGAACGGGCGAACCGGGCAAACCGCCATAGACTTCAATGGGCAGGCGAATTTTAAAACCCACAGGGACTCTTTCTGGCCACAATAGTGATGGAAAAGTTGTTTCAAGGGGACTAACACCTGGACTGTGGCATGCCAGAGGGGGATCCATGGCAAAACTCCCATGGAAAATCACGTAGTTGTCGCAGAGTCCGTTTTTAATCCATAAAGGGCATAAATCACCTAACATTCCTAAATTGTTTGGAATAACGTGCGTTAAAACATCAGGTATGATGTTGTATCGATCAGGTAGTGTAAGGGTTAGGATTACAGACAGGGTTAGGGTTACAAACAGGGTTAGGGTTACAGATAGGGTTAGGGATGCAGTTAGGGTTAGGGTTACAGCTAGGGTTAGTGTTATAGGCAGGGTTAGGGTTACAGATAGGGTTAGGGTTACAGTCTCTAACCCTTATCCTATCTGTAACCCTAACCCTAACCCTGCCTATAACACTAACCCTAGCTGTAACCCTAACCCTAACTGCATCCCTAACCCTATCTGTAACCCTAACCCTGTTTGCAACCCTAACCCTGTCTGTAACCCTAACCCTAATCCTGTCTGTAACCCTAACCCTATCTGTAACCCTATACCCTGTCTGTAACGCTAACCATAACCCTAACCCTATCTGTAACCCTATACCCTGTCTGTAACGCTAACCATAACCCTAACCCTATCTGTAACCCTAACCCTGTATGTAACCCTAACCCTATCTGTAACCCTAACCCTGTCTGTAACCCTGACCTAATCTGTAACCATAACCCTGTCTGTAACCCTAACTCTAACCCTAACTGTAACCCTAACCCTATCTGTAACCATAACCCTGTCTGTAACCCTATCCATAATCCTAACCCTAACGCTAGTTGTAACCCTAACCCTAACACTGTCTGTAACCCTAACCCTATCTGTAACCCTAACTCTAACCCCAGCTGTAACCCTAACCCTGTCTGTAACCCTAACCCTATCTGTAACCCTAACCCTGTCTGTAACCCTAACCCTCTCTGTAACCCTAACCCTGTCTGTAACCCTAACCCTATCTGTAACCCTAACCTTATCTGTAACCCTAACCCTGTCTGTTAGCCTAACCCTATCTGTAACCCTAACCTTATATGTAACCCTAACCCTATCTGTAACCCTAACGCTGTCTGTAACCCTAACCCTAGCCCTAACCCTAGCCCTAACCCTAACCCTGTCTGTAACCCTAACCATATCTGTAACCCTAGCCCTAACCCTAACCCTGTCTGTAACCCTCACCCTATCTGTAACCCTAACCCTATCCATAACCCTAACCCTATCTGTAACCCTAACCCTAACCCTGTCTGTAACCCTAACCCTATCTGTAACCTTAACCCTGTCTGTAACCCTAACCTTATCTGTAACCCAAACCCTATTTGTAACCCTAACCCTGTCTGTAACCCTAACCCTAATCCTGTCTGTAACCATAACCCTATCTGTAACCCTATACCCTGTCTGTAACGCTAACCATAACCCTAACCCTATCTGTAACCCTAACCCTGTATGTAACCCTAACCCTATCTGTAACCCTAACCCTGTCTGTAACCCTGACCTAATCTGTAACCATAACCCTGTCTGTAACCCTAACTCTAACCCTAACTGTAACCCTAACCCTATCTGTAACCATAACCCTGTCTGTAACCCTATCCATAATCCTAACCCTAACGCTAGTTGTAACCCTAACCCTAACACTGTCTGTAACCCTAACCCTATCTGTAACCCTAACTCTAACCCCAGCTGTAACCCTAACCCTGTCTGTAACCCTAACCCTATCTGTAACCCTAACCCTGTCTGTAACCCTAACCCTCTCTGTAACCCTAACCCTGTCTGTAACCCTAACCCTATCTGTAACCCTAACCCTAACCTTATCTGTAACCCTAACCCTATCTGTAACCCTAACCCTGTCTGTAACCCTAACCCTAACCCTGTCTGTAACCGTAACCCTCTCTGTAACACTAAACCTAACCCTGTCTGTTACCTTAACCCTATCTGTAACCCTAACCTTATCTGTAACCCTAACCCTGTCTGTTAGCCTAACCCTATCTGTAACCCTAACCTTATATGTAACCCTAACCCTATCTGTAACCCTAACGCTGTCTGTAACCCTAACCCTAGCCCTAACCCTAGCCCTAACCCTAACCCTGTCTGTAACCCTAACCATATCTGTAACCTTAGCCCTAACCCTAACCCTGTCTGTAACCCTCACCCTAACTGTAACCCTAACCCTATCCATAACCCTAACCCTATCTGTAACCCTAACCCTAACCCTGTCTGTAACCCTAACCCTATCTGTAACCTTAACCCTGTCTGTAACCCTAACCTTATCTGTAACCCAAACCCTATTTGTAACCCTAACCCTGTCTGTAACCCTAACACTGCCTATAACACTAACCCTTATCCTATCTGTAACCCTAACCCTAACCCTGCCTATAACACTAACCCTAGCTGTAACCCTAACCCTAACTGCATCCCTAACCCTATCTGTAACCCTAACCCTGTTTGCAACCCTAACCCTGTCTGTAACCCTAACCCTAATCCTGTCTGTAACCATAACCCTATCTGTAACCCTATACCCTGTCTGTAACGCTAACCATAACCCTAACCCTATCTGTAACCCTAACCCTGTATGTAACCCTAACCCTATCTGTAACCCTAACCCTCACCCTGTCTGTAACCCTGACCTAATCTGTAACCATAACCCTGTCTGTAACCCTAACTCTAACCCTAACTGTAACCCTAACCCTATCTGTAACCATAACCCTGTCTGTAACCCTATCCATAATCCTAACCCTAACGCTAGTTGTAACCCTAACCCTAACACTGTCTGTAACCCTAACCCTATCTGTAACCCTAACTCTAACCCCAGCTGTAACCCTAACCCTGTCTGTAACCCTAACCCTATCTGTAACCCTAACCCTGTCTGTAACCCTAACCCTCTCTGTAACCCTAACCCTGTCTGTAACCCTAACCCTATCTGTAACCCTAACCCTAACCTTATCTGTAACCCTAACCCTATCTGTAACCCTAACCCTGTCTGTAACCCTAACCCTAACCCTGTCTGTAACCGTAACCCTCTCTGTAACACTAAACCTAACCCTGTCTGTTACCTTAACCCTATCTGTAACCCTAACCTTATCTGTAACCCTAACCCTGTCTGTTAGCCTAACCCTATCTGTAACCCTAACCTTATATGTAACCCTAACCCTATCTGTAACCCTAACGCTGTCTGTAACCCTAACCCTAGCCCTAACCCTAGCCCTAACCCTAACCCTGTCTGTAACCCTAACCATATCTGTAACCCTAGCCCTAACCCTAACCCTGTCTGTAACCCTCACCCTAACTGTAACCCTAACCCTATCCATAACCCTAACCCTATCTGTAACCCTAACCCTAACCCTGTCTGTAACCCTAACCCTATCTGTAACCTTAACCCTGTCTGTAACCCTAACCTTATCTGTAACCCAAACCCTATTTGTAACCCTAACCCTGTCTGTAACCCTAACCCTAATCCTGTCTGTAACCATAACCCTATCTGTAACCCTATACCCTGTCTGTAACGCTAACCATAACCCTAACCCTATCTGTAACCCTAACCCTGTATGTAACCCTAACCCTATCTGTAACCCAAACCCTATTTGTAACCCTAACCCTGTCTGTAACCCTAACACTGCCTATAACACTAACCCTTATCCTATCTGTAACCCTAACCCTAACCCTGCCTATAACACTAACCCTAGCTGTAACCCTAACCCAAACTGCATCCCTAACCCTATCTGTAACCCTAACCCTGTTTGCAACCCTAACCCTGTCTGTAACCCTAACCCTAATCCTGTCTGTAACCATAACCCTATCTGTAACCCTATACCCTGTCTGTAACGCTAACCATAACCCTAACCCTATCTGTAACCCTAACCCTGTATGTAACCCTAACCCTATCTGTAACCCTAACCCTAACCCTGTCTGTAACCCTGACCTAATCTGTAACCATAACCCTGTCTGTAACCCTAACTCTAACCCTAACTGTAACCCTAACCCTATCTGTAACCATAACCCTGTCTGTAACCCTATCCATAATCCTAACCCTAACGCTAGTTGTAACCCTAACCCTAACACTGTCTGTAACCCTAACCCTATCTGTAACCCTAACTCTAACCCCAGCTGTAACCCTAACCCTGTCTGTAACCCTAACCCTATCTGTAACCCTAACCCTGTCTGTAACCCTAACCCTCTCTGTAACCCTAACCCTGTCTGTAACCCTAACCCTATCTGTAACCCTAACCCTAACCTTATCTGTAACCCTAACCCTATCTGTAACCCTAACCCTGTCTGTAACCCTAACCCTAACCCTGTCTGTAACCCTAACCCTCTCTGTAACACTAAACCTAACCCTGTCTGTTACCTTAACCCTATCTGTAACCCTAACCTTATCTGTAACCCTAACCCTGTCTGTTAGCCTAACCCTATCTGTAACCCTAACCTTATATGTAACCCTAACCCTATCTGTAACCCTAACGCTGTCTGTAACCCTAACCCTAGCCCTAACCCTAGCCCTAACCCTAACCCTGTCTGTAACCCTAACCATATCTGTAACCCTAGCCCTAACCCTAACCCTGTCTGTAACCCTCACCCCTATCTGTACACCCTAACCCTATCCATAACCCTAACCCTATCTGTAACCCTAACCCTAACCCTGTCTGTAACCCTAACCCTATCTGTAACCTTAACCCTGTCTGTAACCCTAACCTTATCTGTAACCCAAACCCTATTTGTAACCCTAACCCTGTCTGTAACCCTAACCCTAATCCTGTCTGTAACCATAACCCTATCTGTAACCCTATACCCTGTCTGTAACGCTAACCATAACCCTAACCCTATCTGTAACCCTAACCCTGTATGTAACCCTAACCCTATCTGTAACCCTAACCCTGTCTGTAACCCTGACCTAATCTGTAACCATAACCCTGTCTGTAACCCTAACTCTAACCCTAACTGTAACCCTAACCCTATCTGTAACCATAACCCTGTCTGTAACCCTATCCATAATCCTAACCCTAACGCTAGTTGTAACCCTAACCCTAACACTGTCTGTAACCCTAACCCTATCTGTAACCCTAACTCTAACCCCAGCTGTAACCCTAACCCTGTCTGTAACCCTAACCCTATCTGTAACCCTAACCCTGTCTGTAACCCTAACCCTCTCTGTAACCCTAACCCTGTCTGTAACCCTAACCCTATCTGTAACCCTAACCCTAACCTTATCTGTAACCCTAACCCTATCTGTAACCCTAACCCTGTCTGTAACCCTAACCCTAACACTGTCTGTAACCGTAACCCTCTCTGTAACACTAAACCTAACCCTGTCTGTTACCTTAACCCTATCTGTAACCCTAACCTTATCTGTAACCCTAACCCTGTCTGTTAGCCTAACCCTATCTGTAACCCTAACCTTATATGTAACCCTAACCCTATCTGTAACCCTAACGCTGTCTGTAACCCTAACCCTAGCCCTAACCCTAGCCCTAACCCTAACCCTGTCTGTAACCCTAACCATATCTGTAACCTTAGCCCTAACCCTAACCCTGTCTGTAACCCTCACCCTAACTGTAACCCTAACCCTATCCATAACCCTAACCCTATCTGTAACCCTAACCCTAACCCTGTCTGTAACCCTAACCCTATCTGTAACCTTAACCCTGTCTGTAACCCTAACCTTATCTGTAACCCAAACCCTATTTGTAACCCTAACCCTGTCTGTAACCCTAACACTGCCTATAACACTAACCCTTATCCTATCTGTAACCCTAACCCTAACCCTGCCTATAACACTAACCCTAGCTGTAACCCTAACCCTAATTGCATCCCATCCCTAACCCTATCTGTAACCCTAACCCTGTTTGCAACCCTAACCCTGTCTGTAACCCTAACCCTAATCCTGTCTGTAACCATAACCCTATCTGTAACCCTATACCCTGTCTGTAACGCTAACCATAACCCTAACCCTATCTGTAACCCTAACCCTGTATGTAACCCTAACCCTATCTGTAACCCTAACCCTCACCCTGTCTGTAACCCTGACCTAATCTGTAACCATAACCCTGTCTGTAACCCTAACTCTAACCCTAACTGTAACCCTAACCCTATCTGTAACCATAACCCTGTCTGTAACCCTATCCATAATCCTAACCCTAACAACGCTAGTTGTAACCCTAACCCTAACACTGTCTGTAACCCTAACCCTATCTGTAACCCTAACTCTAACCCCAGCTGTAACCCTAACCCTGTCTGTAACCCTAACCCTATCTGTAACCCTAACCCTGTCTGTAACCCTAACCCTCTCTGTAACCCTAACCCTGTCTGTAACCCTAACCCTATCTGTAACCCTAACCCTAACCTTATCTGTAACCCTAACCCTATCTGTAACCCTAACCCTGTCTGTAACACTAACCCTAACCCTGTCTGTAACCGTAACCCTCTCTGTAACACTAAACCTAACCCTGTCTGTTACCTTAACCCTATCTGTAACCCTAACCTTATCTGTAACCCTAACCCTGTCTGTTAGCCTAACCCTATCTGTAACCCTAACCTTATATGTAACCCTAACCCTATCTGTAACCCTAACGCTGTCTGTAACCCTAACCCTAGCCCTAACCCTAGCCCTAACCCTAACCCTGTCTGTAACCCTAACCATATCTGTAACCCTAGCCCTAACCCTAACCCTGTCTGTAACCCTCACCCTATCTGTAACCCTAACCCTATCCATAACCCTAACCCTATCTGTAACCCTAACCCTAACCCTGTCTGTAACCCTAACCCTATCTGTAACCTTAACCCTGTCTGTAACCCTAACCTTATCTGTAACCCAAACCCTATTTGTAACCGTAACCCTGTCTGTAACCCTAACCCTATCTGTAAACCTAACACTGTCTGTAACCCTAACCCTAACACTATCTGTAACCCTAACCTTATCTGTAACCCTAACCCTGTATGTAACCCTAACACTATCTGTAACCTTAACCCTAACCATGTCTGTAACCCTAACCCTATCTGTAACCCTAACCCTGTCTGTAACCCTAACCCTAACCCTGTCTGTAACCCTAACCCTAACCCACTCTGTAACCCTAACACTAACCCTGTATGTAACCCTAACCCTAATCCTATCTGTAAACCTAACCTTATCGGTAACCCTAACCCCTATCTTTAACCCTATCCATAATCCTAACCCTAACACTATCTGTAACCCTAACCCTAACTGTAACCCTAACCCTATCTGTAACCCTAACCCTATCCAGAATCCTATCCCTAACACTATCTACCCTAACCCTAACTAACACTATCTGTAACCTAACCCTGTCTGTAAACCTAACCTATCTACCCTTACCCTGTCTGTAACCCTACCCTACTGTAACCTACCCTGTCTGTAACCCTAACCCTAACCCTGTCTGTAAACCTAACCCTATCTGTAACCCTTACCCTGTCTGTAACCCTAACCCTATCTGTAACCCTTACCCTGTCTGTAACCCTAACCCTATCTGTACACTAACCCTGTCTGTAACCCTAACCCTATCTGTAACCCTTACCCTGTCTGTAACCCTAACCCTATCTGTAACCCTGACCCTCTCTGTAAGATTAACCCTAACCCTGTCTGTTACCCTAACCCTAACCCTATCTGTAACCCTAACCCTGTGTGTAACCCTAACCATATCTGTAACCCTAACCCTGTCTGTAACCCTATCTGTAACCCTTACCCTGTCTGTAACCCTAACCCTATCTGTAACCCTAGCCCTAACCCTAACCCTGTCTGTAACCCTAACCCTATCTGTAAACCTAAGCCTATCTGTAACCCTAACCCTAACCCTGTCCGTAACCCTAACCCTGTCTGTAACCCTAACCCTAACCCACTCTGTAACCCTAACCCTGTCTGTAACCCTAACCCTATCTGTAAACCTAACACTGTCTGTAACCCTAACCCTAACACTATCTGTAACCCTAACCTTATCTGTAACCCTAACCCTGTATGTAACCCTAACACTATCTGTAACCTTAACCCTAACCATGTCTGTAACCCTAACCCTATCTGTAACCCTAACCCTGTCTGTAACCCTAACCCTAACCCTGTCTGTAACCCTAACCCTAACCCACTCTGTAACCCTAACACTAACCCTGTATGTAACCCTAACCCTAATCCTATCTGTAAACCTAACCTTATCGGTAACCCTAACCCCTATCTTTAACCCTATCCATAATCCTAACCCTAACACTATCTGTAACCCTAACCCTAACTGTAACCCTAACCCTATCTGTAACCCTAACCCCTATCTTTAACCCTAACCCTATCCAGAATCCTATCCCTAACACTATCTGTAACCCTAACCCTAACTGTAACCCTAACCCTATCTGTAACCCTTACCCTGTCTGTAAACCTAACCCTATCTGTAACCCTTACCCTGTCTGTAACCCTAACCCTATCTGTAACCCTTACCCTGTCTGTAACCCTAACCCTATCTGTACACTAACCCTGTCTGTAACCCTAACCCTATCTGTAACCCTTACCCTGTCTGTAACCCTAACCCTATCTGTAACCCTGACCCTCTCTGTAAGATTAACCCTAACCCTGTCTGTTACCCTAACCCTAACCCTATCTGTAACCCTAACCCTGTGTGTAACCCTAACCATATCTGTAACCCTAACCCTGTCTGTAACCCTAACCCTATCTGTAACCCTTACCCTGTCTGTAACCCTAACCCTATCTGTAACCCTAGCCCTAACCCTAACCCTGTCTGTAACCCTAACCCTATCTGTAAACCTAAGCCTATCTGTAACCCTAACCCTAACCCTGTCCGTAACCCTAACCCTGTCTGTAACCCTAACCCTAACCCACTCTGTAACCCTAACCCTGTCTGTAACCCTAACCCTATCTATAACCATAACCCTAACCTTATCTGTAACCCTAACCCTATCTATAACCATAACCCTAACCTTATCTGTAACCCTAACCCTGTCTGTAACCCTAACCCTAACCCTGTCTGTAACCCTAACCCTCTCTGTAACACTAAACCTAACCCTGTCTGTTACGTTAACCCTATCTGTAACCCTAACCTTATCTGTAACCCTAACCCTGTCTGTTAGCCTAACCCTATCTGTAACCCTAACCTTATATGTAACCCTAACCCTATCTGTAACCCTAATGCTGTCTGTAACCCTAACCCTAGCCCTAACCCTAGCCCTAACCCTAACCCTGTCTGTAACCCTAACCATATCTGTAACCCTAGCCCTAACCCTAACCCTGTCTGTAACCCTAACCCTAACCCTCACCCTATCTGTAACCCTAACCCTATCCATAACCCTATCTGTAACCCTAACCCTATCTATAAAACCATAACCCTAACCCTAACCCTAACCCTGTCTGTAACCCTAACCCTATCTGTAACACTAAACCTAACCTTAACCCTGTAACCCTAACCTTATCTGTAACCCTACCCTGTCTGTTACCTTATCTGTAACCCAAACCCTATTTGTAACCGTAACCCTGTCTGTAACCCTAACCCTATCTGTAAACCTAACACTGTAACCCTCACCCTATCTGTAACCCTAACCCTAACACTATCTGTAACCCTAACCTTATCTGTAACCCTAACCCTGTAACCCAACACCCTATGTAACCCTAACACTATCTGTAACCTTAACCCTAACCATGTAACCCTAACCTTATCTGTAACCCTAACCCTATCTGTAACCCTAACCCTGTCTGTAACCCTAAACCCTAACCCTAACCCTGTCTGTAACCCTAACCCTAACCCTAACCCTAACCCACTCTGTAACCCAACTTAACCCTAACTTTAACCCTGTATGTAACCCTAACCCTAATCCTATCTGTAAACCTAACCTTATCGGTAACCCTAACCCCTATCTTTAACCCTATCCATAATCCTAACCCTAACACTATCTGTAACCCTAACCCTAACTGTAACCCTAACCCTATCTGTAACCCTAACCCCTATCTTTAACCCTAACCCTATCCAGAATCCTATCCCTAACACTATCTGTAACCCTAACCCTAACTGTAACCCTAACCCTATCTGTAACCCTAACCCCTATCTTTAACCCTAACCCTATCCAGAATCCTATCCCTAACACTATCTGTAACCCTAACCCTATCTGTAACCCTTACCCTGTCTGTAACCCTAACCCTATCTGTAACCCTTATCCTGTCTGTAACCCTAACCCTATCTGTACACTAACCCTGTCTGTAACCCTAGCCCTATCTGTAACCCTTACCCTGTCTGTAACACTAACCCTATCTGTAACCCTGACCCTCTCTGTAAGATTAACCCTAACCCTGTCTGTTACCCTAACCCTAACCCTATCTGTAACACGAACCCTAACCCTATCTGTAACCCTAACCCTAACCCTATCTGTAACCCTAACCCTATCTGTAACCCTAACCCTGTCTTTAAGTTACAGATAGGGTTAGGGTTACAGATAGTGTTAGGGTTAGGGTTACAGACAGGTTTAGGGTTAAGGTTACAGATAGGGTTAGGGTTAACCCTGTCTGTAACCCTAACCCTATCTGTAACCCTAACCCTATCTGTAAACCTAACCCTAACCCTAACCCTAACCCTGTATGTAACCCTAACACTATCTGTAGCCCTAACCCTAACCATGTCTGTAACCCTAACCCTATCTGTAACCCTAACCCTGTCTGTAACCCTAACCCTAACCCTGTCTGTAACCCTAACCCTAACCCACTCTGTAACCCTAACACTAACCCTGTATGTAACCCTAACCCTAATCCTATCTGTAAACCTAACCTTATCGGTAACCCTAACTCCTATCTTTAACCCTAACCCTATCCATAATCCTAACCCTAACACTATCTGTAACCCTAACCCTAACTGCACTCTAAAAAATAATGCCTTGACTCAACTAAAAAAATTAACGCAACCGTTTGCATCAAGCTTTTTAAGTTATGACAATGTCAGGTAAAATCAAGTGGAAGCAACAACCTACATTGTGTTGAGGTAATTAGCTTTTCTGCTAGATATAAATGCATTTTTATTTACCACCTACTTAATTACTGGCATTATAAACACATATTTTTAAGTTGAGTACTCAACAATATTAAGTTGCTCCAATTCGTTTTTCCAGTTTCCACAATAATTTTTTCTAATCACATGTACTTAATTGCTACAATTATGAGCACACTTTTTTTAGCTTAATAAACAGCTAATATCAAGTTGGTCCAAAGTCATTTTCTGTATTAGTGTTTAGCTTTGTTTTTATGCTATAACTTTCAAAAAAAAAATCATTCAACAACACAATTGTTAAACAATTAACTTTATTTTTTATTTTAACATAAATATTAAAGTTAACATAAATAGAAAAATGTTTCAAACATAAAGATTTGTACCATGTATCAGGCCTAATATATCTAAAACCACAGTGCCAAATATAAACTTAGGACCGTCTCACACCAGAAATTGCAGGTTGCATTGTATGTTCACATGCAGTTCTGTTTTTGTTGCGATATCAGCCCATTCATTTTGGATGGGCTGAAATTGCACCGCACTTAAAGTAGTGTATCTGCAATTGGAAACTCATTGCAAATGGATCAAATTATACTTCTGTACCATGAGATCCAGTGCGAGCAAACACACTGCATTTGTGATCTGCATTTGGGGTGTCATTAGCTTAATATTGACACCCACTGCAGAACACAGCTGCAGTGCATTCTGAACATGGTGTGGCAAATGCAAATGGAATGTGGGTTTTCTGCAATGCATTCTGGTGTGAACTGGCCTCAAAAGTACATTTTTTTTATCTTGTATTTTGTTGTATCAGTATACAAACAATAAAATGATATTATCAACAAAAATGTCCATAAAAAGGCAACAAGGCAAGTCATAATAAAGCAATATTTGGATTTTACAAAGCAGGATGGAAAAATAATACTATTATACATATCAAAGGGAAATGTATGGAGCCCAACATCATATACATACATGCAAGACTACGTTGTCACTGAGGCACTTTGCATGCGCTACAGCGCTAAAAATAGCGCCTGCAAAGCGCCCTGATAGAGCCTCTCCTTTCACTCCAGTGTGAAAGCCTGAGGCGCTATGCTGGCAGTTTTAACCCTTTTCTGCCTGCTAGTGGTTGTTAAAAGCACCCCGCTAGCAGCCGAATAGCACCACCAAAACTACGGCAAAAAATTAAAATAGCGGCGCTTTACTGCCGACACCGCCTCAGTGTGCAAGCAGCCTTGGGGCAAGTATGAAGAGAGAAGAGGGAGCTGATAAGGGGGAAGAGCATCAAACAAAAAAAATAAAAACAGA
Organism: Rana kukunoris; assembly: GCA_029574335.1. Classification (NCBI taxonomy): domain Eukaryota; kingdom Metazoa; phylum Chordata; class Amphibia; order Anura; family Ranidae; genus Rana; species Rana kukunoris. Next base: position 245,013 of record JAJQKJ010001816.1, on the reverse strand, counting down.
TAAATAGGAATACCACAATAGTGGCCTTAGGTTGGAGGGGAGAGAGGAAAACCGTCCCTCCGACTCCAAGGAAAGGCGACAATAATCAGATTATGGGGTTAATTTACTAAAGGCAAATCAACTTTGCACGTCAAGTGCAATTGCTCTAGAACTGAGGGAAAGTTCTGAAATAAGGTTAAGCTCTGCTTATTATCCAATCATGTGCAAGTGAAAAAACACATTTGTGCTTGTACTGTACATGATTGGATGATAAAATAAGCAGAGATCCCCTTGTTTCTGAGCTTCCCCTCAGATCTACAGCGACTGCACGTCTAAGTTGAAAAAAATAAAATAAATTACTGTAAAAAACAATTTACAATACAAAATGCCATCAGAGAACAATGACAATGTTGTGGAATGCATAGGTTCTTCAGAAAATACTATTCTTCAGACTCATTACTTTAGAACAGGCTTTTAGTCCATCAAGTTCAAGAAACAGTTTCTGAAAAACGTCAAACGTGTATTTAAGTTCCTTGGGATAGCAGAGATTCAGAGCATATATTATGCCCATCAGCATAGCACAGCATCTTGGGATGTTACATCTCTCCAGGATTTTGGTTCCCTCAACCAGAATGGTTGCTGTCCTGTAGTCATATCCTGAGGTGGGCTGGTTACCAATGATAGCAATTTTCATAATTTGCATAGTTCTGCTTCCAACGTTTCCAAGTCCTTGTAAAAAAAATGAAAACAAAGGTTAGCTTGTTAAAGATAATAAATTGCATAATAACTGCTGACTTTTTAGACTGTCACTCTAAATGACAAGTCATTCGAAATGAAACACAGATTTTGTTTTAGTAAAAGTTTGGTGAGAGACGTTTTTCAGTCTTTGTGCTTTTCTGTCTGTTACAGCGTGATGAATGTGCTATCTCCATTACAAACGGTAGTTTTACCAGAACGAGTGCTCCCATCTCATAACTTGCTTCGGAGCACACGTGTTTTGTTCCCGTCATTAAAGCCTACACATGATCATTTTTCACAGCGTGAAAAACAACGTGGAAAACGATGCGAAAATTTAGAGCATGTTCATGTTTAATGCCCATTTTTCACGTCGTAAAAAAATGCTCTAGAGACTACACAAGATCGTTTTTAACCACTTGACACCCGCCCGCTGTCAAATGACGGTTGGGCGGGATACTCTATTGACTTCCTGTCATTTAAAGCCATATGGGGCGCGCACCCCCGTCACGTTACTGGGAACACAATTGCGCGTTCCCAGTGGCCGCGATGGCCAACGGGCACCCGCGATTGTCAAGTAACTGAGCAGGACCGTGGATCTGTGTGTGTAATGATGGGGTGTAAACACAGAAATCCACGTCCTGTCAGGGAGAGGAGACCGATGCTGTGTCTCTTGTACATAGGGACACAGATCGGTCACCTCCCCCAGGCACCCCCCCCTCCCCCTACAGTTAGAACACTCACTAGGCTACACATTTAACCCCTTTCCCGCCCCCTAGTGGTTAACCCTTTCCCTGCCAGTCACATTTATACAGTAAACAATGCACATTTTTAGCACTAATCACTATATAAATGTGAATGGTCCCAAAAATGTGTCAAAAGTGTCCGATGTGTCCGCTATAATGTCACAGTCCCGGAAAAAAAAATCGCAGATCGCCACCATTCCTAGTAAAAAAAAAATCATAATTATGTCCCCTATTTTGTAGGCAATATAAATTTTGCGCAAACCAGTCACTATATGGTTATTGCGATTTTTTTTTTTTTTTTTTACCAAAAATATGTAGAAGAATACGTATCGGCCTAAACTGAGATACATTTTTTTTTTAAATGGGATATTTATTATAGCAAAAATTAAAAAATATTGTGTTTTTTTAATCAAAATTGTCGCTCTTTTTTTGTTTATACCTAAAAAAATAAAAACCGCAGAGGTGATCAAATACCACCAAAAGAAAGCTCTATTTGTGGGGAAAAAAGGACATCAATTTTGTTTGGGAGCCACGTCGTACGACCACGCAATTGTCAGTTAAAGCGACGCAGTGCCGGAAGCTAAAATTTTGTCTGGGCAGGAAGGGGGTGTATGTGCACAGTAGGCAAGTGGTTTATGCCATTTTTCATGTCGTGTGAACGCGGAATTATTTTTGAAGTTTTCCCATGATTATCAGGCAAATAAAAAAATATGAAACACAGTATGAAACACAGTGCTGGATCAAAATTGGGCTAAGGTAAGTATTTGGGGGGCTGGAGAGGGGATATCATGCATACAAGTTTCTTTTGTACCTTAAAGCGGAGTTCCACCCAAAAAATGGAACTTCCGCTTTTCGGAACCCTCCCCCCTCTGGTGTCACATTTGGCACCTTTCAGTGGGGTGCAGATACCTGTTCAATACAGATATTTGCTCCCACTTCCGGGCATAGATAGCCGCATTATCTGCGGGAATCTATGCCATGTCCAGCACCTCCTCTACTCCCCGCTGTCTTCTGGGAGACACACGTCCCAGAAGACAGTAGTGACTATTTGGATGACACAGCGCAACTCGTGCATGCGCAGTAGGGAACCAGGAAGTGAAGCCGCAATGCTTCACTTCCCAATTCCCTTACCAAAGATGGCAGCGGCAGCACCCGAGAGCCGAGGGAGAGATCAGCTTCGGGTGCTGACATCGCAGGTGCCCTGGACAGGTATGTGTAATTATTTTTAAAAGTCAGCAGCTGCAGTATTTGTAGCTGCTGACTTTAATTTTTTTTTTTTTAATTGGTGGACCTCCACTTTAATACAGACAATGCAGAAAAGTGAAAAAACCTTCTGCCTTTAAACCACTTTAATCAATATAATGTGCTAGTATGTACTGAATACCAGCACATTATGAAAGACTTACCTTAAAACTAAGCCCTCGAGCGACGTGCTGTCAATGCTACAAATGCTTCCATCTTCACCCGGTCCTCTTTCCTGGTACACAAACCCCAGCCGTCTGACTGGCCAAGCCGCCATAATATCACTCCCACGCACGTTTAGGAGATATTCATTTTACCTATAGGTAGGCTTTATTATAAGCTTACTTGTAGGTAAAAATAAACAATGAGCATTTACTATTACTTTCATTAAAGAGATAAATCTAAACAATTGTCATACCAGAAGAAGCATGTCTTTGATCTGCTTGATTCCCATTCCAGCCGCTCCTCCTCGTGATGATACTATGTTCGTCAGTTTTGGGGTGCAATAGTCAAGTTTTGCCATAAAGGTGGACTCAAGGCTTGTGGCCATAATTCTCTTGAATTTTGCATTTATCTGTTGGATACAAAAGTAGAATGTTCGGGATCATTAACTTTACACCACTAATTCATATCACAGCACAAGAGCTAAGGAGAAACAGCCCTTAAAGTGTTACAGAACTCTTTTTTATTATTATTAAAATAACAAACATGTCAGACTTACCTGCTCTGTGCAGAGGTATTGCTCAGCATGGCCCTGGTCCTCCTCTTCTGGGGTCCCCACAGCGATCTTGGCTCTGTCTCCTTTTCTGCAGGACTACCATAGCCAGCCTCTGGCGATGGGAGAGGTAGTCCATGCATAACAGCAGTTTTGTCACAAAAGCAACACTGGAGAAACCAAGAAGAGATCTGTGGAAAAATAATTGGCAGTTATTTTATGCATTACCCAGATATATCCCTGTCCAAAATACAATTGAATTTGGTCACTAGCACTTTGGGGTTGATTTACTAAAGGCAAATCCACGCTGCACTACTAGTACACCTGGAAGTGCAGTCACTGTTGATCTGAGGGGAAGCTCTGAAATGAGAGAAAGCTCTGCTGATTTTATCATCCAATCATGCAAGCTAAAATGCTTTTTTTTTTCCTTGCATGTCCCCCTCAGATCTACAGTGACTGCACTTCCAAGTGCACTTTTATTGCAAAGTGGATTTGCCTTCATAGTAAATCAACCCCCTTTGTTTAAATTTGAAAACATGATAATCTATGTGAATAACAGCAACTTTAAACAAACCATACAAACCATGAAGTCTTGAATGTAGTTTGTCATAGAAGCTAAAATCTATAATACACTGACTCCCCTGGCACAATTTTTTTTTTTCAAGCTTAGCAGATTTCACAAATGCCACACTATCAATCCTATCCACTGACATGAGACAATGATGTCCACAACGCTAAATACAACCAGCAATATATTAGGACAAAGTTTGTTAATTGGTGTGGCCTTTTAACCCCTAGATCTCTAGCTATAGGCTATAAGGGATTACATATAGTAATAGTTCCAAATTTCATTGTAAAGCAAATTATTCTTACCTTATAAAATGTCTTGTATATGTACAGTATATCTCTTTGCAGCAGCAGGTCTTCCTTCCAACATCTCTCAACTTTCTCTGTGTTAAGTTGGTGGGGGAGGAGACTTGCAATAACTCAAGATAGAACAAAAATGAGTTACCAAGTCCATTTTATTAAGTTATCACAACTTAAATTTCCTTTTACATCAATGAATGCAGAAATGGGTCTGTACACGACACACACAATTAAGTTGCTGTAATTTTCAACATTTTTACATCAACACAGCTTATTAAAAAAGGTTTTCAACATAAAAAGTTTATTTAAAACAATACATTAGAATTTTTATCTTGGAAATATGCATTTAATTAAGTGGTGGTAACAGGTCTCTCGAATTACTTTTTAGAGTGTGTAACCCTAACCCTATCTGTAACCCTAACCCCTATCTTTAACCCTAACCCTATCCAGAGTACTATCCCTAACACTATCTGTAACCCTAACCCTAACTGTAACCCTACCCCTGTCTGTAAACCTAACCCTATCTGTAACCCTTACCCTGTCTGTAACCCTAACCCTATCTGTACACTAACCCTGTCTGTAACCCTAACCCTATCTGTAACCCTTACCCTGTCTGTAACCCTAACCCTATCTGTAACCCTGACCCTCTCTGTAAGATTAACCCTAACCCTGTCTGTTACCCTAACCCTATCTGTAACCCTAACCCTGTGTGTAACCCTAACCATATCTGTAACCCTAACCCTATCTGTAACCCTTATCCTGTCTGTAACCCTAACCCTATCTGTAACCCTAGCCCTAACCCTAACCCTGTCTGTAACCCTAACCCTATCTGTAAACCTAAGCCTATCTGTAACCCTAACCCTAACCCTGTCTGTAACCCTGTCTGTAACCCTAACCCTAACCCACTCTGTAACCCTAACCCTGTCTGTAACCCTAATCCTATCTATAACCATAACCCTAACCTTATCTGTAACCCTAACCCTATCTATAACCATAACCCTAACCTTATCTGTAACCCTAACCCTGTCTGTAACCCTAACCCTGTTTTTAACCCTAACCCTGTCTGTAACCCTAATCCTATCTGTAACCCTAACCCTAACCTTATCTGTAACCCAAACCCTATCTGTAACCCTAACCCTAACCCTGTCTGAAATCCTAACCCTATCTGTAAACCTCACCCGGTCTGTAACCCTAACCCTATCTGTAACCCTAACCCTCTCTGTAACCTTAACCCTGTCTGTAACCCTAACCCTAACCATATCTGTTAGACTATTCCTATCTGTAACTCTAACCCTGTCTGTAACCCTAACCCTATCTGTAACCCTAACCCTATCTGTAACCATAACCCTGTCTGTAACCCTATCCATAATCCTAACCCTAACACTATTTGTAACCCTAACCCTAACCCTGTCTGTAACCCTAACCCTATCTGTAACCCTAACCCCAGCTGTAACCCTAACCCTGTCTGTAACCCTAACCCTATCTGTAACCCTAACCCTAACCCTGTCTGTAACCCTAACATTCTCTGTAACCCTAACCCTGTCTGTAACCCTAACCCTATCTGTAACCCTAACCCTAACCTTATCTGTAACCCTAACCCTATCTGTAACCCTAACCCTGTCTGTAACCCTAACCCTATCTGTAACCCTAACCCTAACCCTGTTTGTAACCCTAACACTCTCTGTAACACTAAACCTAACCCTGTCTGTTACCCTAACCCTATCTGTAACCCTAACCTTATCTGTAACCCTAACCCTAACCCCGTCTGTGACCATAACCCTATCTGTAACCCTAACCCTATCTGTAACCCTAATACTGTCTGTAACCCTAACCCTATCTGTAACCCTAGCCCTAACACTGTCTGTAACCCTAACCCTATCTGTAACCCTAGCCCTAACCCTAACCCTGTCTGTAACCCTAACCTTATCTGTAACCCTAACCCTATCCATAACCCTAACCCTATCTGTAACCTTAACCCTATCTGTAACCCTAACCCTATCCCTGTCTGTAACCCTAACCCTATCTGTAACCCTAACCCTATCTGTAACCCTAACCCTGTCTGTAACCCTAACCCTATCTGTAAACCTAACCCTGTCTGTAACCCTAACCTTATCTGTAACCCAGACCCTATATGTAACCCTAACCCTGTCTGTAACCCTAACCCTATCTGTAAACCTAACACTGTCTGTAACCCTAACCATAACACTATCTGTAACCCTAACCCTATATGTAACCCTAACCCTGTCTGTAACCCTAACACTATCTGTAACCCTAGCCCTAACCCTAACCCTGTCTGTAACCCTAACCCTATCTGTAACCCTAACCCTAACACTATCTGTAACCCTAACCCTGTCTGTAACCCTAACCCTAACCCTATCTGTAACCCTGACCCTGTCTGTAACCCTAACACTATCTGTAACCCTAGCCCTAACCCTAACCCTGTCTGTAATCCTAACCCTATCTGTAACCCTAACCCTATCTATAACCCTAACCCCTATCTTTAACCCTAACCCTATCCATATTCCTAACTCTATCTGTAACCCTAACCCTATCTGTAACCCTAATCCTGTCTGTAACCTTAACCCTATCAGTAACCCTAACCCTGCCTGTAACCCTAACCCTATCTGTAACCCTAGCCCTAACCCTGTCTGTAACCCTAACCCTATCTGTAACCCTAAGCCTATCTGTAACCCTAAGCCTAACCTTGTTTGTAACCCTAACCCTGTCTGTAACCCTAACCCTGTCTGTAACCCTAGCCCTAACCCTCTCTGTAACCCTAACCCTGTCTGTAACCCTAACCCTATCTATAACCCTTACCCTAACCTTATCTGTAACCCTAACCCTATCTGTAACCCTAACCCTGTCTGTAACCCTAACCCTGTCTGTAACATTAATCCTATCTGTAACCCTAACCCTAACCTTATCCGTAACCCAAACCCTATCTGTAACCCTAACCCTAACCCTGTCTGTAATTCTAACCCTATCTATAAACCTCACCCGGTCTGTAACCCTAACACTATCTGTAACCCTAACCCTATCTGTAAACCTAACCCTGTCTGTAACCCTAACCCTATCTGTAACTCTAACCCTATCTGTAACCCTAACACTATATGTAACCCTAACCCTGTCTGTAACCCTAACCCTATCTGTAAACCTAACCCTAACCCTGTCTGTAACCCTAACCCTCTCTGTAAGACTAACCCTAACCCTGTATGTTACCCTAACCCTAACCCTATCTGTAAGCCTAACCTTATCTGTAACACTAAAACTAACCCCGTCTGTAACCCTAACCCTATTTATAACCCTAACCCTAACCCTAGCTGTAACCCTAACCCTATCTGTAACCCTAACCCTGTCTGTAACCCTAACCCTATCTGTAACCCTAACCCTAACCCTGTCTGTAACCCTAACCCTATCTGTAACCCTAACCCTATCTGTAACCCTAGCCCTAACCCTATCTGTAACCCTAAGCCTATCTGTAACCCTAACCCTATCTGTAACCCTAACCCTAACCCTGTCTGTAACCCTAACCCTAACCCTATCTGTAACCCTAACCCTATTTATAACCCTAACCCTAACTCTAGCTGTAACCCTAACCCTATCTGTAACCCTAACCCTGTCTGTAACCCTAACCCTATCTGTAACCCTAACCCTAACCCTGTATGTAACCCTAACCCTAACCCTATCTGTAACCCTAACCCTATCTGTAACCCTAACCCTAACCCTATCTGTAACCCTAACCCTGTCTTAAAGTTACAGACAGGGTTAGGGTTACAGATAGGTTTAGAGTTAGGGTTACAAATAGTGTTAGGGTTAGGGTTACAGACAGGTTTAGGGTTAGGGTTACAGATAGGGTTAGGGTTACAGACAGGTTTAGGGTTAAGGTTACAGATAGGGTTACAGATAGGGTTAGGGTTAACTCTGTCTGTAACCCTAACCCTATCTGTAACCCTAAACCTAACCCTGTCTGTAACCCTAACCCTATCTGCACTCTAAAAAGTAATTCGAGAGACCTGTTACCACCACTTAATTAAATGCATATTTCCAAGATAAAAATTCTAATGTATTGTTTTAAATAAACTTTTTATGTTAAAAACCTATTTTAATAAGTTGTGTTGATGTAAAAATGTTGAAAATTACAGCAACTTAATTGTGTGTGTTGTGTACAGTCCCATTTCTGCATTCATTGATGTAAAAGGAAATTTAAGTTGTGATAACTCAATAAAATGGACTTGGTAAATCAATTTTGTTCTATCCTGAGTTATTGCAAGTCTCCTCCCCCAACAACTTAACACAGAGAAAGTTGAGACATGGTGGAAGCAAGACCTGCTTCTGCACAGAGATCTAAAATACATTTTTAAAGGTAAGAATAATTTGTTTTACAATGAAATTTGGAACTATTAATATATGTAATCCATTATAGCCTATAGCTAGAGATCTAGGGGTTAAAAGGCCACACCAATTAACAAACTTTGTCCTAATATAGTGCTGGTTGTATTTAGCGTTGTGGACATCATTGCCTCATGTCAGTGGATAGGATTGATAGTGTGGCATTTGTGAAATCTGCTAAGGTTGAAAAAAAATTGTGACAGGGGAGTCAGTGTATTATAGATTTTAGCTTCTATGGCAAACTACATTCAAGACTTCATGGTTTGTTTAAAATTTGCTGTTATTCACATAGGATTATAATTTTTTCAAATTTAAACAAAGGGGGTTGATTTACTATAAAGGCAAATCCACTTTGCAATAAAAGTGCACTTGGAAGTGCAGTCACTGTAGATCTGAGGGGGAAATGCAAGGAAAAAAAAACATTTTAGCTTGCATGATTGGATGGTAAAATCAGCAGAGCTTCCTCTCATTTCAGAGCTTCCCCTCAGATCAACAGTGACTGCACTAGTTGCAGGTGCACTAGTAGTGCAGAGTGGATTTGCCTTTAGTAAATCAACCCCAAAGTGCTAGTGACCAAATTCAATTGTATTTTGGACAGGGATATATCTGGGTAATGCATAAAATAACTGCCAATTATTTTTCCACAGATCTCTTCTTGGTTTCTCCAGTGTTGCTTTTGTGACAAAACTGCTGTTACGCAGGGACTACCTCTCCCATCGCCAGAGGCTGGCTATGGTGGTCCTGCAGAAAAGTAGACAGAGCCAAGATTGCTGTGGGGACCCCAGAAGAGGAGGACCAGGGCCATGCTGAGCAATACCTCTGCACAGGTAAGAATGACATGTTTGTTATTTTAATAATAATAAAAAAGAGTTCTGTAACACTTTAAGGGCTGTTTCTCCTTAGCTCTTGTGCTGTGATATGAATTAGTGGTGTAAAGGTAATGATCCCGAACATTTAATTATTCTACTTTTGTATCCAACAGATAAATGAAAAATTCAAGAGAATTATGGCCACAAGCCTTGAGTCCACCTTTATGGCAAAACTTGACTATTGCACCCCAGAACTGACGAAAATAATATCATCACGAGGAGGAGCGGCTGGAATGGGAATCAAGCAGATCAAAGACATGCTTCTTCTGGTATGACAATTGTTTAGATTTATCTCTTTAATGAAAGTAATAGTAAATGCTCATTGTTTATTTTTACCTACAAGTAAGCTTATAATAAAGCCTACCTATAGGTAAAATGAATATCTCCTAAACGTGCGTGGGAGTGATATTATGGCGGCTTGGCCAGTCAGACGGCTGGGGTTTGTGTACCAGGAAAGAGGACCGGGTGAAGATGGAAGCATTTGTAGCATTGACAGCACGTCGCTCGAGGGCTTAGTTTTAAGGTAAGTCTTTCATAATGTGCTGATATTCAGTACATACTAGCACATTTTAATATTGCCTTGCAGAGGAAACCTTTTTTCATAGTCTTTACTATTTGAAGGTTGTTGGTTTTCACCTATTCAGATTATATTGATTAAAGTGGTTTAAAGGCAGAAGGTTTTTTCCCTTTTCTGCATTGTCTGTATTAAAGTGGAGGTCCACCAATTTTTTTTTTTTTAAAGTCAGCAGCTACAAATACTGCAGCTGCTGACTTTTAAAATAAGGACACTTACCTGTCCAGGGCACCTGCGATGTCAGCACCCGAAGCTGATCTCTCCCTCGGCTCTCGGGTGCTGCCGCTGCCATATTTGGTAAGGGAATTGGGAAGTGAAGCATTGCGGCTTCACTTCCTGTTTCCCTACTGCGCATGCACGAGTTGCGCTGTGTCATCCGAATAGTCACTACTGTCTTCTGGGAAGTGTGTCTCCCAGAAGACAGCGGGGGGTAGAGGAGGTGCGGGACATGGCATAGATTCCTGCAGATAATGCGGCTATCTATGCCCGGAAGTGGGAGCAAATAGCTGAATTGAACAGGTATCTGCACCCCACTGAAAGGTGCCAAATATGACACCGGAGGGGGGAGGGTTCCGAAAAGCGGAAGTTCCATTTTTGGGTGGAACTCCGCTTTAAGGTACAAAAGAACCTTGTATGCATGATATCCCCTCTCCAGCCCCCCAAATACTTACCTCAGCCCAATTTTGATCCAGCACTGTGCTTGAGAGCAGCATGGCTTCTCTCTATCTCTCTCTTCACTGGCTCCATGACAGAAGTGGGGACCAGTGGCTGCCACTGCTGTCAGTCACAGTCACAGTGAGAAGAGACTGGGGACAGGGCCAAGTTGTGTCTCAGTAGATGCACAGAGCCCAGATTGGGAGCAAGCCCACATGAGTGCCCCCATAGCTAGTGGTTTTACTATGGGGGCATTCAGAAGGGGGAAGGAGCCGGTAGCTCCAGCGGGGGACCCCAGAAGAGGGGGAGGATTGGGGCTACTCTATGCAATTACTTTGAGGGACTTTGCCCTGATTCTTTTTACACCATTTTTCTTCATTAGCACAATACAATTGAAACGCGCAGAGAAGTAGCCATCCGCTGCCTTAGGAGAGAAGAAGGAAGACCTTTTCAAAGAGTTTAGCGTAAGTAAACAAAACATATTGAGAAAAAAATGAAACATGCAGTATATAAGAACAACTCTGTAGTCTCCGTATCTATTCAAATATTCAATTATTGAACTTAAGCTGAAAATTATTGATTACATTAAATTATTATTTTTTAGTTACGAAAAAGACAAACATGGAAGGCACGCACACCTAGTGCCTTACCAATGACAATTTAATTCCTAAAAATCCATAAAAAGTGGGTACTCACAAAGCACAAATCTCAATTGAGCCATAAAAAACAGTGTGTAGACATGTGCTGATGCATTTCAGGGGCACAACCCCTGCCTTAGCCTAGCTAGGAAAGGGGTGTACCCCCGAAACATATCAGCTGTACCCTGTGTTGTGTTCCTGCACATGTCCACACTGTGTGTGTTTTTTATATGGCTCAATTGAGATTTGTGCTTTGTGAGTACCCACTTTTTATGGATTTTTAGGAATTAAATTGTCGTTGGTAATGCACTAGGTGTGCGTGCCTTCCATTTATGTATTATTGTTTTCATCGGATCACCCTATCTGAGGAGGCCAGAATCCACTCAGTCTTGGGATAGCTTTGTCCCTATTACCCTTCACCTCAGAACACCCCTTAGCACTGAAAGTGACTGTGTTATTTCATATTTTTTTATTTGCCTGAGTACTTTTTGGCAATCATGGGAAAACTTCAAAACTAATTCTGCGTACACACGACTGTTTTTCATGACATGAAAAATGCATTAACCACTTGCCTACTGTGCACATACACCCCCTTCCTGCCCAGACGAAATTTTAGCTTCCTGCACTGCGTCGCTTTAACTGACAATTGCGCGGTCGTACGACGTGGCTCCCAAACATAATTGACGTCCTTTTTTTCCCACAAATAGAGATTTCTTTTGGTGGTATTTGATCGCCCGTGCGGTTTTTATTTTTTGGGCTGTAAACAAAAAAAGAGCGAAAATTTTGAAAAAAAAAAACACAATATTTTTTCATTTTTGCTATAATAAATATCCCATTTAAAAAAAAAATGTATCTCAGTTTAGGCTGATACGTATTCTTCTACATATTTTTGGAAAAAAAAAAATTGCAATAACCGTATAGTGACTGGTTTGTGCAAAAGTTATATTGCCTACAAAATAGGGGACATAATTATGATTGTTTTTTTACTAGGAATGGACTGTGACATTATAGCGGACACATCGGACACTTTTGACAAATTTTTGGGACCATTCACATTTATAGAGCGATTAGTGCTATAAATATGCATTGATTACTGTATAAATGTGACTGGCTGGGAAGGGGTTAACCACTAGTGGGCGGGAAAGGGATTAAATGTGTAGCCTAGTGATTGTTCTTACTGTAGGGGGAGGGGGGGTGACTGGGGGAGGTGACCGATCTGTGTCCCTATGTACAAGGGACACAGCATCGGTCTCCTCTCCCTGACAGGACGTGGATCTCTGTGTTTACACCCCATCATTACACACACAGATCCACGGTCCTGCTCAGTTACTGGACAATTGCTGCCACTGGGAACGCGCAATTGTGTTCCCAGTAACGTGACAGGTGCGCGCCCCATATGGCTTTAAATGACAGGACGTCATATGACGTCCTGTCAGAACAATAGAGAATCCCGCTCACCGTCATTTGATAGCGGGTGGGTGTCAAGTGGTTAAAAACGATCTTGTGTAGGCTCTAGAGCATTTTTTTACGATGTGAAAAATGGGCATTAAACATGTAGAACAGGGGTCTCAAACTGGTGGCCCTCCAGCTGTTGCTAAACTACAAGTTCCATCATGCCTGTGGGAGTCATGCTTGTAACTGTCAGGCCGCGTACACACGTACGAGAACCTCGTCGGGCTAAACTCATCATTCCGCCCGACGAGGTTCTCGGGCGGCCGTCGAGTTCGTCGACCAGGCTGTCGAAAAAGGCGTTGAGCCATTAGTCCCGATGGCCCATCGAGCAAATAGAGAACCTGCTCTCTATTTTGGCTCTACGCCTCGCTTGTCAGTTTGCTTGGCGAAAACGTACACACACGATCAAGCTTCTTGGCAGAATATGGATCCCAGCGAGCTTCTCACTGGATTCTGCCGAGAAGCTTGGTCATGTGTATGGGGCCTCAGCCTTGCAATGCCTCATGGGACTTGTAGTTTTTCAACATCTGGAGGGCCGCCAGTTTGAGACCCCTGATGTAGAACATTTGCATCGTTTTTCACGTTGTTGTTTTTCACGTTGTGAAAAATGATCGTGTGTGGGCTTTAATGACGGGAACAAAACACGTGTGCTCCGAAGCAAGTTATGAGATGGGAGCACTCGTTCTGGTAAAACTACCATTTGTAATGGAGATAGCACATTCATCACGCTGTAACAGACTGAAAAGCACAAAGACTGAAAAACGTCTCTCACCAAACTTTTACTAACACAAAATCAGTGTTTCATTTCGAATGACTTGTCATTTAGAGTGACAGTCTAAAAAGTCAGCAGTTATTATCCAATCTATTATGTTTAACAAGCTAACCTTTGTTTTAATTCCTTTTACAAGGACTTGGAAACGTTGGAAGCAGAACTAGATATGCAAATTATGAAAATTGCTATCATTGGTAACCAGCCCACCTCAGGATATGACTACAGGACAGACACCATTCTGGTTGAGGGAACCAAAATCCTGGAGAGATGTAACATCCCAAGATGCTGTGCTATGCTGATGGGCATAATATATGCTCTGAATCTTTGCTATCCCAAGGAACTTAAATACACGTTTGACATTTTTCAGAAACTGTTTCTTGAACTTGATGGACTAAAAGCCTGTTCTAAAGTAATGAGTCTTAAGAATAGTATTTTCTGAAGAACCTATGCATTCCACAACATTGTCAAATTGTTCTCTGATGGCATTTTGTATTGGATTTTTTTTTTTTACAGTCAAAACATTTTTTTTTGCACATATGCACTTAGAAGTGCAGTCGCTGTAGATCTGAGGGGAAGCTCAGAAACAAGGGGATCTCTGCTTATTTTATCATCCAATCATGTACAGTACAAGCACAAATGTGTTTTTTCACTTGCGCATGATTGGATAATAAGCAGAGCTTAACCTAATTTCAGAACTTTCCCTCAGTTCTAGAGCAATTGCACTTGACGTGCAAAGTTGATTTGCATTTAGTAAATAAACCCCATAATCTGATTGTTTATTGTCGCCTTTCCTTGGAGTTGGAGGGACTGTTTTCCTCTCTCCCCTCCAACCTATGGCCACTATTGTGGTATTCCTATTTGTCTGTTTTTTTTTTGTTTTGTTTTTTATGCTCTTCCCCCTTATCAGCTCCCTCTTCTCCCTTCATACTTGCCCCAAGGCTGCTTGCACACTGAGGCGGTGTCGGCAGTAAATCGCCGCTATTTTTATTTTTTGCCGTAGTTTTGGTGGTGCTATTCGGCTGCTAGCGGTGTGCCTTTAAAGGGGTGTTCCAGCCAAAATTTTGTTTATTAAAAGTCAGCAGCTACAAAAAGTGTAGCTGCTGGCTTTTAATAAACACTCACTTACCTGGTCCTGCGTTCCAGCGACGCGCCGACCGGGGCTCCGCTCCTCTCCCCCCCTCCCCAGCCGGCGTCTCCATCTCCACTGCGGGCACCCAGCCGTGACAGCCTTCGGCTTCACGGCCGGGCACCCACTGCGCATGCGCGAGCCGTACTGCGCATGCGTGCGCGGCGCGGCTCGCCGCTGATTGGAGAGGCGATCGCATGGGACCTGTCAGTGTCCCATGTGATCGCCTACAGGGAGGGGGCTGGTGTAGGCGATTAAGCTTAATCGCCTAACCAGCCCCTCGGCGGAAGCAGGAAGTGGGACAGGAAGTCCCACTCCTACTGAAGCCCCCACTCCCCCCCCAAAAAAATTACATGCCAAATGTGGCATGTATGGGGGTGAGGAGTGGGTTAAGAAAAGGTCATTTTTGTGGGTGGAACACCCCTTTAACAACCACTAGCAGGCGAAAAAAGGTTAAAACTGCCAGCATAGCGCCTCAGGCTTTCACACTGGAGTGAAAGGAGAGGCTCTATCAGGGTGCTTTGCAGGCGCTATTTTTAGCGCTGTAGCGCATGCAAAGCGCCTCAGTGACAACGTAGCCTTGCATGTATGTATATGATGTTGGGCTCCATACATTTCCCTTTGATATGTATAATGGTATTTTTATGGAAATTTATGCTGATAATATTATTTTATTGTTTGTATACTGATACAACAAAATAAAAGATAAAAAAATGTACTTTTGAGGCCAGTTCATACCAGAATGCATTGCAGAAAACCCACATTCCATTTGTATTTGCCACACCATGTTCAGAATGCACTGCAGCTGTGTTCTGCAGTGGGTGTCAATATTAAGCTAATGACACCCCAAATGCAGATCACAAATGCAGTGTGTTTGCTCGCACTGGATCTCATGGTACAGAAGTATAATTTGATCCGTTTGCAATGAGTTTCCAATTGCAGATACACTACTTTAATTGCAGCGCAATTTCAGCCCATCCAAATGAATTGGCTGATATCGCACCACACAGAACTGCATGTGAACATACAACGCAACTCTGCAATTTCTGGTGTGAGACGGTCCTAAGTTTATTTTTGGCACTGTTTTTTTAGATATATTAGGCCTGATACATGGTACCAATCTTTATGTTTGAAACATTTTTCTATTTATGTTAACTTTAATATTTATGTTAAAATAAAAAATAAAGTTAATTGTTTAACAATTGTGTTGTTGTTGAATGAATTTATTTTTGAACGTTATAGCATAAAAACAAAGCTAAACACTAATACAGAAAATAACTTTGGACCAACTTGATATTAGCTGTTTATTAAGCTAAAGAAAGTGTGCTCATAATTGTAGCAATTCAGTACATGTGACTTAAAAAAATTATTGTAGAAACTGGAAAAACGAATTGGAGCAACTTAATATTGTTGAGTACTCAACTTAAAAATATGTGTTTATAATGCCAGTAATTAAGTAGGTGGTAAATAAAAATGCATTTATATCTAGCAGAAAAGCTAATTACCTCAACACAATGTAGGTTGTTGCTTCCACTTGATTTTACCTGACATTGTCATAACTTAAAAAGCTTGATGCAAACGGTTGCGTTAATTTTTTTTGTTGAGTCAAGGCATTATTTTTTAGAGTGTGTAAACCTAACCCTAACCCTGTCTGTAATCCTAACCCTCTCTGTAAGACTAACCCTAACCCTGTATGTTACCCTAACCCTAACCCTATCTGCAACCCTAACCCTAACCCTACCTGTAACCCTAACCCCGTCTGTAACCCTAACCCTATCTGTAACCCTAACCCTGTCTGTAATCCTAACCATATCTGTAACCCTAGCCCTAACCCTGTCTGTAACCTTAACCCTATTTGTAACCCTAAGCCTATCTGTAACCCTAACCCTAACCCTGTCTGTAACCCTAACCCTATCTGTAACCCTAACCCTATCTGTAACACTAACCCTAACCCTATCTGTAACCCTAACCCTAACCCTATCTGTAACCCTAACCCTATCTGTAACACTAACCCTAACCTTGTCTGTAACCCTAACCCTATCTGTAACCCTAACCCTGTCTTTAAGTTACAGATAGGGTTAGGGTTACAGATATTGTTAGGGTTAGGGTTACAGACAGGTTTAGGGTTAAGGTTACAGATAGGGTTACAGATAGGGTTAGGTTTAACTCTGTCTGTAACCCTAACCCTATCTGTAACCCTAACCCTATATGTAAACCTAACCCTAACCCTGTCTGTAATCCTAACCCTCTCTGTAAGACTAACCCTAACCCTGTATGTTACCCTAACCCTAACCCTATCTGTAACCCTAACCTTATCTGTAACCCTAACCCTAACCCTACCTGTAACCCTAACCCCGTCTGTAACCCTAACCCTATCTGTAACCCTAACCCTGTCTGTAACCCTAACCCTATCTGTAACCCTAGCCCTAACCCTGTCTGTAACCTTAACCCTATTTGTAACCCTAAGCCTATCTGTAACCCTAACCCTAACCCTGTCTGTAACCCTAACCCTATCTGTAACACTAACCCTAACCCTATCTGTAACCCTAACCCTAACCCTATCTGTAACCCTAACCCTATCTGTAACACTAACCCTAACCTTGTCTGTAACCCTAACCCTATCTGTAACCCTAACCCTATCTGTAACCCTAACCCTGTCTTTAAGTTACAAATAGGGTTAGGGTTACAGATAGTGTTAGGGTTAGGGTTACAGACAGGTTTAGGGTTAGGGTTACAGACAGGTTTAGGGTTAAGGTTACAGATAGGGTTACAGATAGGGCTAGGGTTAACCCTGTCTGTAACCCTAACCCTATCTGTAACCCTAACCCTAACCCTGTCTGTAACCCTAACCCTGTCTTTAAGTTACAGACAGGGTTAGGGTTACAGATAGGGTTAGGGTTACAGATAGTGTTAGGGTTAGGGTTACAGACAGGTTTAGGGTTAGGGTTAGGGTTACACTGGTGCCTTCAGTGTGACTGACTAGGTTTGTCACCTCCTCATAAGGACGCATGAGCCTACAGGCATCGCGCATGAGCGTCCAGTAACGTAGGAAAAAAATTCCCAGCTGCGCAGAGCCTGTCCTAGCACCCCGGTCACACAAATACTCGTTGACGTCTTTTTCTTGTTGGAGCAGGCGGACATTAGGAGTGTTGAAGTCCAACGCGTCGGGCTGTCGCAAATCAAGCGCCTCACTGGCATGTTGTTTCGCCGCTGGATATCTGAAAAGTGTGCCATGGCCGTGAAGGAACACATGAGATGGCCACACACCTTCATGGCCTGCTTAAAAAAAGGACGTCCTGTAAGTCTGGGTACTTATGCACAAAGCGTTGTACAATCAGATTTAACACCTGTGCCATGCACGGCACATGTGTCAACTTGCCCAAATTCAGTGCCGCCAACAAATTGCTACCGTTGTCACACACCACTTTGCCGATCTCCAGTTGGTGCGGAGTCAGCCACTGATGCGCCTGTGCATTCAGGGCGGATAGGAGTGCTGGTCCAGTGTGACTCTCTGCTTTTAGGCAAGTCAACCCCAAGACGGTGTGACATTGTTATATCCGGGATGTGAAATAGCAGCTGGGGGGTGCAGGTGATGTGGAGCAAGACGCAGCAGCAGAAGAGGACTCAGCCGAGGAGGTTATCACAGAGGATGGAGTAGGAGGAGTAGAGGAGGTGGCAGCAGGCCTGCCTGCAAGTCGTGGCGGTATTACCATCTCCTCTGCAGAGCCACGCATTACATGGTTGGCAGCCATCAGCAGGTTTACCCAATGCGCAGTGTAGGTGATATACCTGCCCTGACCGTGCTTTGCAGACCAGGTATCAGTGGTCAGATGGACCCTTGCCCCAACACTGTGTGCCAGAGATGCCATGACTTCCTTTTGCACAATAGAGTACAGGTTGGGGATTGACTTTAGTGAAAATAAATTTCGGCCGTGTACCTTCCACTGCGGTGTCCCAATAGCTACATATTTTTTAAAGGCCTCAGACACCACCAGCTTGTATGGTAAAAGCTGGTGGGCTAAGAGTTCCGACGAGCCAGCTGTCAGACGCCGGGCAAGGGGGTGGCTCTGTGACATTGGCTTCTTACTCTCAAACATGTCCTTGACAGACACCTGACTGTGGGCAGATGAGCAGGAACTGCTCAAGGTGAGAGACGGAGTGGCGGATGGTTGAGAGGGGGCAAGGAAGACAGCAGTGGTTGACGTGGCTGAAGATGCTGGACCAGGAGGAGGATGGTGGCCTTGAGCTTTTGTGCTGCTTGTACTCGTCATCATCATGTGTTGATCCCATAGGCGTTTGTGCTGTGAGATCATGTGCCTTCGCAAAGCAGTTGTACCTAGGTGGGTTTTGGATTTCCCACGAATCTGTTTCTTTTGGCACAGGTTGCAAATGGCATCGCTGTTATCAGAGGCAGACACACAAAAAAATGCCACACTGCTGAGCTTTGCAATGACGGCATTCTGGTGGTGGCAACAGCATGCGTTGATTGGCGTGCTGCCTGGCTGACCCCGGGTGCCGATACATGCTGTCTGACTGTGCCACTAGCTCCTTGCGATGACCTCCCCCTGCTTCCAACTCATCTCCTCCTCCTTTCTGTCTCCCCATCTGAACTTTCCCCCTGTTTTTCTTCTCTTGGAGCGGGCACCCATGTGACATCCACGGACACATCATCATCATCCACCATTTCACTTGTATCTGACAACTCAGCAAAGGAAGCAGTAGCGGGTACAACATCATCATCATCATCAACCGCTTCACTTGTATCTGACAACTCAGCAAAGGAAGCAGCAGCGGGTACAACATCATCATCATCATCATCACACCATACGTCCATGTGTGTAATGCTGCATGACTGAGACATATCCCTTTTATCTACATCCTTTGGCAATAATGGTTGCGCATCACTAATTTCTTCCAACTCATGTGTTCAGTGTTCAGAGGCCACATACCCTAAACTCGGAAAGTTCTGAGGACATAGTTGACTGGCTAACACAGGACACCCAATCTTCTACAGCTTCCGCTCAGAACCTTGATGCACTCCTCTGACAGATCAAGTGAAGCAGCTGTGGTGCTAGTGTTGGTGGTGGCGGCAGGCGGGCGAGTGGTAACTTGAGAGGTGCCCGAAGCTGAGCTGGAGGAGGATGGTGCATCAAGGTTCCGAGCGGAAGCTGTAGAAGATTGGGTGTCCTGTGTTAGCCAGTCAACTATGTCCTCAGAACTTTCCGAGTTCAGGGTATGTGGCCTCTGAACACTGGGCGTTACTCTAGGGCCAAAGGGAATCACAGCACCACGACCACGACTGCCCCTGCGGGGTGGCCTGCCTCTGCCTGTCATTTTTAGATTAGTTTAGTTGTACTATGCGTGCAAGCTACTGTGCCACCAGATATGAGTGGTGGCACTGGACAAGTGGGCACAGTATACGCTGTGAGCCTGAGACATGCTGGCAGACAACTGACTACTATTCTCTATTGCAGTGAAAATTGAGTTTTTTTTAAATGTAATCTACTGTGCCACCAGATATATGAGTGGTGGCACTGGACAAGTGGGCAGAGTATACGTTGTGAGCCTGAGACACGCTGGCAGACAACTGACTACTATTCTCTATTGCAGTGAAAATTGAGTTTTTTTTAAATGTAATCTACTGTGCCACCAGATATATGAGTGGTGGCACTGGACAAGTGGGCAGAGTATACGTTGTGAGCCTGAGACACGCTGGCAGACAACTGACTACTATTCTCTATTGCAGTGAAAATTGTGTTTTTTTTAATGTTATCTACTGTGCTAACAAAATATATATGAGTGGTGGCACTGGACAAGTGGGCACAGTATACGCTGTGAGCCTGAGACACGCTGGCAGACAACTGAGTACTATTCTCTATTGCAGTGAATTTTTTTTTTTTTAAATGTTATCTACTGTGCCAAAAAGATATATATTATATGTGGCACTGGACAAGTGGGCACAGTATACGCTGTGAGCCTGAGACACACATACGCTGCCTGGCAGGCAACTGCAATTAGATAACAGAGAAGAAAAACACACAATGACCTAGCTGTAGATTTCCCTATTAAATCAGCAGCAGCTACACTGTCCCTCCTCTCACTAAGACTGCAGCTTCAGAATGAATCTAAAATGGATGCTGTCCAGGAGGTGGGAGGGTCAGAGAGGGAGGGTATGCTGCTGATTGGCTGGAATGTGTCTGCTGACTGTGAGGTACAGGGTCAAAGTTTGCTCAATGATGATGAATAGGGGGCGGATCGAACATTGCATATGTTCGCCCGCGGCGGCGAACGCAAACAAGCGATGTTCGCCAGGAATTGTTCGCCGGCGAACCATTCTGTACATCTCTACCTGTCAGTCGGTACCTCGGAGACAAGTTGGAGGAGATTTAAGCGTTATTCATCTAAGGAGGGATATCTCCGAGAATTAAATCCAGAGAGGTCCTGTGGCAGAGGTGTCTTTCTGAGGCTCACCGAGGATGGTCTGTGGCAGAGACTTATTCCTACAATTGTTCGAGTGATACTGCGGCTGCCAGGTCAGTGAGAGAGGCCTGTCCGGGTACACTATACCCACTCCGGCAGGAGTGGCGCAGAGAAGTGTTACGCTTGGGAGCAGGACTGTTTCCCTATTATCACGCCTGAATCTGCTTTTCTCCCTTTTTCTTCAACTTTACTTTCCTCACCGCCAATTTATTGTTTTTACCCAGCTGAGTAATAAAGAGCACGGCAAAAAGCACCGTCGTGGACATTCCTTTACTTCTACCTTATGCAATACGCATCATTCACCCCTAGGAATTCGGGGGAGCCATAAGGTAATGTGCCGCCCAAAAATCCAGCAGCTCCTCCAGGGGTAGTGCTACGTGTGGGGGCTCTTCCGGGATTGGCTGTTACCTTAAAATACCCAAATTCAGAAGTTTAATCTGCCATTCATTCAAGGAATTGTCGTGTGTTAAATTGTGCCTAATGAGGAAGGAGTTAACGTCACCATTAAAGCTGGGCGCACGTGCGGCGAGGCCATGTGCGCCTGCAACGTGTGAAGAAAAGAACTCAGGTGGGAGGAGTCACCCACCCCTGCGTGAGATGCAGTCTGAGTTTGGCGCCAAAGGACAGAGTGATTGCCCGCCCACGAGAGAAGGTCGTGTGAACATGTCTGTGCCATCAACGCCATTTGGAAAGGTGCGACCCCCGAAGTCTGTGCCGGGAGTCAACACGATGGAGTCCCCCTGACAGATACCCGAATTCTAATGCGGACCCAGGGAAAGTTTGTCCTGTTTTCCAGCGGTAGCGTGGAGGCCCTCGGACTGTCCTGCCCCCGCTGTTTCGGGGCTGGCCGTCCGTCTTTCGTTCTTTGCCAGATGCAAGAGGTGCCAGAGTTACCTATTTCAAGCGGAACCACCAACTGAGTCTCCCCAGGAGTACAAGGTGGACTGGATCACTGGGACTGTGACCGCGGAGGAGGAGGCCCCATGGCTGGAACCCTCCCCAACTACAGTAGTCACTGATCCAGAGGTGGTGACTGTTTCATCCATATTGACCCTGCCATCGGCTGCTACCCTGATCGTATCACCGGAGGTAAGCGATGTGGATGATAAGTAGTGTGTGCCAACCAATCTGCACCAACCAATGTGGTCTCTGTGTGGCACGCTACCGTTAAGATGGGCCCCGCTCAGGCCTCCCGCGACTGTGGTCCAGGCCTGCTTGTGCGCAAACATGACAAAGTCAGTGCTTTTACTGGAGGGCGCGTGTGTTTGCCCGCAACCTTGTCCGTATTGAAGAGGGCACCGATGCTATCATCCTCCAATGACGTGGAGACCCCCGTACTTTGCCGGAATTTGCCCGCCTGCAATGCGTCCTCATAAAGAGGGTGGCCGTGGAATATCCCTATGTGCCTCCCGTTCTCATACCTCCCAACCGCCCCGGATTTCGCGGGAATGTTCAGCGCTTCGCGGCAAATCCTGCGGTCCCGCGATCAGGGCTAGAGTCCCACGATTCCGCAGCCCCCCTGAGATCAACAACCTCGATCTGTGGCCCCCCCCCCGCTCAACAACTCCGATCCGTGGAACCCCCCGCTCAACAACTCCGATCTGCAGGAACCCCCCAGCACAACAACTCCAACAACTCCGATCCGCGGAACCCCCCCCGCCCCCGCTCAACAACTTCGATCCGTGGAACCCACCCGCTCAGCAACTCCGATCCGCGGAACCCCCCCGCTCAACAACTCAGAGATCGTGGAACCCCTCCAGCTCATTCCTATCTTAAAAAGTTGGGAGGTATGCGTTCTTATGCCCTTAGTCAAAAAGATGAAAGAGGATTGGTACAAGGATGCTATCTGGGAACACTTGGGAGTACCTAAGACGGACCGCTATTCTGAACGTGCACTTGATTACATTGGCCGACAGTCTAAAGATTGTTTGAGAAACTGGAGCCCTGGCCCGATACATTTTCAGCGACAGAGTGGTTCTTAAATGTCCCAGGAAAGTGGATCAAGTTTTCTCTGTCATCACTACCAATCAGCAAGGGGGCATTATCGCTCTGCCAGATCCAAGGTTCTACAAGTAGGCCCCATGCCTGCGTTGTCACCTTTATTTGCTGCTTTAAAGAAGTTACGGACAGGAACTGTTGCCCCTTTCCAGTTTTTGTTTTCATTCCACCGGATCCACACTTTGCTGTTTGTGCAGAACTTCGAGGGGTTTGATAAGTGTAACAGCACTGGTGAACGGAGTGAACCACAACTGCGGTTAGCAAGAATTTCAATGCGTTTCTCTATGCGACCACTCAGTATTTAGCCCCAGGCGTCACTCCTCACAACAGGAGTTTGGGGATCTATACATCATCTCTGTGTCACATAAAGAGAGGCGCTGAGCTACTAAGCATGGACGCATTACAACATGAGACCAAAGCTTAGCGTTTAAAACTATAGTTCAAGATCAATATCCCAATACACCACTACATGCAAGTGATTATCAGTAAGGGACCCCAGGCGTCACTCCTAGCAACAGGAGTTTGGGTTCTCTACATCATATCAGCTGTAGCGCCCATGTACTTCAAAGTACAGGTGCTAGTAAATTTAGGGGGGTAATCAGAGTGTAAATTGACTCTGATCATAATTGAGATTTATTTAGTTCGGTCTCTGTTTCAGCTTGGCTGTGCTGTGGGCTCATTCTGTCGTGGCTGGGGTGTAGTTTCCCCCCAGGACGACAGGTGGCAGCAGTGGAAGCTGAGGTTTGGGTGCTCTCTCTAAGCGACCAATCAGGAGGCCTGGGCCTCACTGGGCATGCTGGGAGAGGGTACTTATGAGGCAGACGCCATTTCAGGTTGTTCTTCTTCCTGGAGTGTGGCACCCGCCTTTAGGGTGACCACATCACTGTGCCCCGAGTGTTATGGCCTACCTGACCGGGGCATGGGTGCTACGCAGTGTTCCTGGTTCCGGAGCCAAGTTGGTCCGGAGCATTCAAGCAGGACGGGAACCCAGTGATCGACTGGGTTCTCACCTTTAAGGATCCCAAGCGAGTTTAGCTGTTTGGTGGGGAGGCCAGTTGAGGAGCGCCATTGAGAGGCTGGCGGTCCAACAGCACTGGAACAAACCATCTGGGATCAAGGTACTGAATACTGAGGGATCGATTCCTCTCTCAGATGGTACCTGGGCGACGCTAAAAGGAAGACTCAGGAAAAGCTTTATTCAGGAGGAGTTCCTCCGTATCTACACTCAGGGAAGGCCGGGGGCAGGGGCGCTTTTCTGACAGTCATCTAGAAAAGTCTGTGGCAGAGACGTCCTTCTCAAGTTTTGAGTGATACTCTGGCTGCCAGGTCGGTGAGAGAGACTGTCCAGGTACGCTACACCCACTCAGGCTGGAGTGGTGAAAGAAATCCAATTGTTGTTGGAAGCAGGACTGTTTCCATATCCAAGGCCTGAATCTGCTGTTCTCCTTCCAACCCTTTCCATCTATCCTTTCCATTACCTGTTAACTGTTTTTACCTAGCTGGGTAACAAAGAGCACATATAAAGAGACTTCCTACTTGCGGACATTCCTTTACTGCTATTGCACACATCATTCACTCTAGACACTTCACCGGAGGTAACATGCCATCCCATTCTAACCAGCAGCTCCTTCGGGGGTAGTGCTACAAAACCTTAGCATGTAGAGATGTATTTAGGCCACTAGGGGAAATGCTAAGAGATAGCATCAACCCTTAGTATAGAAATTTAGAGCGAACATGTTCAACAATTAGGACAAAGCCTATGAGGATTTGTACTTATGTCAAGCGCGTAGTAAATAGTAGTTGTAGTGATAACTCTTACTTGCATACGACAGGTAATTAAAGTGGAGGTTCACCCTCCAAAAAATTTCTAGCATGCCATGGAGCCCACCCACCCGACCGGCAGCAAGCCGGTGTTTTTTTTTTGTACATACCTTTTTACGGGCTCTCTTCCCCTCCGGCAATCCCGCGGGACTTGGCGTTTACAATCACAGGCTGTGATTCACGTCCCTCAGCCCGGCGCATACAGCGCGTCACGAGATGCCGAAGGAACCCGAACGTCGGTGCGCAGGCGCCGTATATGGCCGCACCGACATTCGGGTTCCTTCGGCATCTTGTGACGCGCTGTATGCGCCGGGCTGAGGGACGTCAATCACAACATGTGATTGGAAATGCCCAGTCACGCGGGATCGCCGGAGGGGAAGAGAGCCTGTAAAAAGGTATGTACAGAAAAAAAAAAAAAACACCGGCATACTGCCGGTCGGGTGGGTGGGCTCCATGGCATGCTAGAATTTTTTTTGGAGGGTAAACCTCCACTCTAAGCTGAGTAATAGTACTTGCGTATGAGAGGCAATATAACTCACTTAATTATAGTAGCATTCTTGAGGTGATATAATATGAGAGGCGGTATAGCCCAGGTAAATATAGTTGCAGACATGGGCCTGGATTCACATACATCAGCGCAT
The DNA here is from genome assembly GCA_029574335.1 of Rana kukunoris. NCBI lineage: Eukaryota > Metazoa > Chordata > Amphibia > Anura > Ranidae > Rana > Rana kukunoris. Next base: position 219,315 of record JAJQKJ010001816.1, on the reverse strand, counting down.
ATATATGTCGCCGTAGCGTATGCCTTTTACGCTACGTGCGGAGAGGCAAGCAAGGAATTCACAAAGCAAATGCTCCCAACTCTGCTCCAGCGTAGCGTATATTCGTAGGCGTAAGCCAGCGTAAGTGGAAGTGGGCTGGAAGTGGGCGTAATCCATGGTAATGAAGCGTGACCCCATGCAAATGATGTGCCGAATGCTAGGCAAGTACTGAAAAGGAACTGCGCATGCGCCGTCCCGTGGACGTATCCCAGTGCGCATGCTCACAATCACGTCAAAACAACTGCCTAAGATACGTCGAATCACTGCCTACGTCGTGAGCGTAACATACGCCCAGCCCTATTCACATACAACGTAAACGACGTAAAATTTGACGGCGTCCGTTCCCTGGCCCATACCTTTGCATGAGTTGCGCCTCCTATATGGGGAATAACTTTATGCCGGACGTACGACTTACGCAAACCGCGTATATAATGCACCGGGTGCAATTACGTTCGTGAATCGGCGTATTTTCCTCATTTGCATATTTGAATACAAAATCAATGGGAGCGCCACATGAGTCCAGCGTAAATATGCGTCCACTCTACGCCGGCATAGGAAAGTTACGCCGGGCGGCTGAAGCCTATTTTTCGATGTATCTTGGTTTGTGGGCCGGCGCATAGATACAACGGCGCACATTTGTACTTACGTCGGCGTATCTTTGTGAATCCGGGCCATGAGCTATAATTGTAGATGTAGCAATGGTTACATATGAGAGGCAATATAGCTCAGGTAATGTATAGCAGCTAAATATTGCTGGAGCAATTTAGAGGTAGCTGTCCCTTTAACGTACTCCTGCAATAAGCTTTAGCACAACAGTATCTCCCAGAAGATATGGTAATATCCACACGGTATTAGTAATACTACAATCGTAAGAGATGAAACATTAGCATTAGATCTTCCTATAGAACTACAAGTGAAGGAATGACTACTTATCCGTTTGTAGGTATCTCTATGCAGGAGATGGAATGTCCATGGTGTAAGGCAGGGGTCTCCAAACTGCGGCCCGAGGGCCGGATGCGGCCCTTTGCTAGCCTTTATCCGGCCCTCAGGGCTTTATTCCTGCCACAGATTCCAACAAGGGGGCACTTTTTCCTCCATTGATGAGATACAATTACTAATACTAATAGGGGCACTTCTCCTTATCCTACTGATCACAAACTACGAGGCCATATTTATTCTCACCAATGCCGAGCCTGGGGCTTTTTCTGCCTCCGCTGGCCACAATCCGGCACTCCTAAAGGCTGAAGAACAATAAACTGGCCCTTTGTTTGAAAAGTTTGGAGACCCCTGGTGTAAGGTGTTCAAGGCATAAAGGTAGTTCCCATTAATGCTGTTGTTGTAGAGGAAGTCTTACAGTAGCAGCAAAGTAGTAGTTGTTTCCTGGAGCAGTGTTCGGGCAAAGGCAGCTGCATGTGTAAGGTAGCTGAGCTGACAGGCTATGGCTGACAATAATAGAACAGGGGCTGTATCTCCGTTGAATGCCTTTATAGGCATGAGATCAGGTGCAGTGCATCGCACTGATTTCAAACAGGGCGCCGTGTGCGGCGCACGTCTGCGTTCCAGCATGGCACGCATTACAGCACTGAAAGCGCCTGTCTATTAGCAAAGGGAACAGGCGTGCGGAGCGCCTTTTACAGTACCCCCCTCTTAAAGCGGAGCTCCACCCTAAAGTGGAACTTCCGCTGATCGGAACCCTCCCCCACTCCGGTGTCACATTTGACACCTTTCAGGGGGAGGGGGGTGCAGATACCTGTCTAAAGATGCAGGTATTTGCACCCACTTCCGGCCACACAGTCTCGGGCAGACTGCGGGCATGACGTCACCTCCCGTCCCCCCCCCCCGTTGTGTGCTGGTGAGCATGCGCCGTAGGGAACCGGGAAGTGAAGCTGAAGCACTTCACTTCCTGGTTCCCTCACCGAGGATGGCGGGGCAGCAGCGTGACGAGCGATCGCTCGTCCTCTGCTGCGGAAGGCGCTGGACTCGAGGACAGGTAAGTGTCCTAATATTAAAAGTCAGCAGCTGCAGTATTTGTAGCTGCTGGCTTTTAATATTTTTTTTTCAGCGGACCTCCTCTTTAAGGGATACCCTCCTGCGGATCTTAGTAGGTGAAGGCTTGTGAGGATATGTAGAATGAAATTGACTACAAAGTTCAGGTGCATGCGCTTCTTCTGAGTCTTCCCAAGAATCTTCTTGTATACCATAATCCTTCCATCTTATTAGATATTGTAGACGACCTCTTCTTTTTCTAGAGCCTAGAATATCTTCAACCTCATAATGTTCTTCACCTTCGACCAGGATAGGAGGTGCAGGAGGAGGATTCCTCCCAGGGAAGGGGTTAGGTCGATAGGGTTTGAGAAGCGACACATGGAATGAGGGATGAATGGTAAGTTCCGGAGGGAGAGAAAGTTGCATTGTATTTTGGTTAATAACTTTTGATTTTGGGAATGGACCAAGAAATTGTTTGGCGAGTTTCCTCGCTGGTAGATGCAAATGCAAGTTCTTTGTAGAAAGCCACGCTTGATCGCCTACATTGTAAGATGGCGCAGGTCTACGCCTAAGATCATAATAGACTTTTTGGCGATCTTGTGCTTTTTTGAGATTTTGTTTCAAAACTTGCAATCCGGATGATAGGGTAGACCAATAATCGTTCGTTGAAGGAACATTTGTAAGTAATGAAGACTCTGGTAGTATATTGGGATGAAACCCATAGTTTGCATAGAAAAGAGAGTAGAGGAACTATTTAAATTATCATAAGAGAATTCAGCAAGGGGAAGGAGAGTAGACCAGTTATCCTGAAGATGGGAACAATAACATCTGAGATATTGTTTGAGACACTGGTTTATTCTTTCTGTCTGTCCATTTGTTTGCGGATGATATCCACTGGAGTATCTATGGTCTATTTTAACCACTTAAGCCCCCGACCAATGTGCTGCTAAATGCACTGCACTTATAACTGTGTAAATGTGACTGAGAGAGAAGGGGTTAACACTAGGGGGCGCTGAAGGGGTTAAATATGTTCCCTAAAGTGTGTACTAACTGTTAGGGGGAGGGGGACTTACAAGGGGAGGAGATCGATGTGTGTTCCTCTGTACTGGGAACACACATTTGTCTCCTCACCGCTGACAGATCCATGCTTCTGCTGTGATTGCGGGCAATCGTGGGTGCCCGGCAGTCATCGCGACCGCCGGGCAAGCGCACCGGGTCCCGAGGAATGCGGCCCCCTAGCGGCCGGAAAAAACAAGGATGTCATATGACGTCCAGTCTGAAGGACGAAAGGTCCCCACCGACGTCATTTTACTATGGCTCAGTAGGGAAGGGGTTAAAGGGGTTGTAAAGGTAAATGTTTTTTCACCTTAATGCATCCTATGCATTAAGGTGAAAAAACATCCGATGGTACCGCCCCTCCCCGAGCCCCCGTTTTACTTACCTGACCGTTCGAAAGTCCTGGGCGCGTTCATGTGATGTTCTTGGGTTCCCAGCCTGGCCGTTGATTGGCTAGGCTGGGCGGATTGATAGCAGCGCAGCCATTGGCTGGCGCTGCTGTCAATCACAGCGGATGACGCGGTGCGCCGGGGGCGGGGCCGAGTGATACAGTCACCGGCTATGCCCACCACTGTATCACGGGAACGCGCTCACAAAAGCTTTCTACCAATGCGAGCTTGCATGAAGGTAGAAAGCTTTTGCGAGGAGGAGCTGAGACAGTCGCCGAGGGACCCCAGAAGACAGCTTTCGGGGACACTCTGTGCAAAACAAGCTGCACAGTGGAGGTAAGTATCACATGTTTGTTATTTAAAAAAACATCTAACAAGAATAAGATCACAGCGTGTAATGGACTTAATGTTCCCACCTCAGACAGTGTCTGGTGAATGGTAGCAGTACTGCAAGGCCTTGCAATGAGAACAGTCTAGTCTCTGATCTTCTTTTCTTCTGCTAGCAATTTAAGAGAAAGATTTGTAATCCAAGGGCTCTCTGGTTAATGAGTGGTGTGAAATAAACTGAAACTGTAGTCTAACTGTGAGAGGTACCTGTACACTCTCTCCTGGGAGCACAACTCCAATGACCGGCACCAACAGTTGGTTTAGGCTTGAGGCCTTTGCACGTGTGGCTTTATGGCACACCGCGACAGCGTGGAACTATCAGTCCCAGCAACACTACCAAGGCAGCCTAGATGTGTGTCAAACAGTACAAGACTTTGGGCATGAGCCCTCTCACCACACGAGGTCCAGGCGGATGGATGCCTTCACTCCTCACGGTCTCCTCACGGTCTCAGTCCGGTCTCTAGCAATCATCCGATTGTCTGATTCTCCTCCAGAGCCGATCGGAAGTCCTCCGTCACCCTTTTTGAGATCGATGGCTTGCTTCTGCCGAAAGTAGGCCGGAATTACGTAGATCGCACCGAAAGAGGGAGAGAGAGAGAGCTCCTCCAGGGCGTATGTCCCAGGAACCAGAGAGAGCTAAAATGGCCACCACCAAACCTTTTATCACCTTCCCAGCATGCCTTGCAGCCCCGAGTGTTCATGGGTAAGTCCTTCACATCACTCCTCCCATGCTTCTTGGAAAAACAAAAGATGGTGCAGTCCATTCCACATTTTCACCACTAGATGGTGCCAAACACCTATTTACAACACCAGTCCATAGAATAGCATTGTAAAACATCAATATGTCTTTGGAGAGGCAAAAACTGTCCCCGCTACATACTCCCCCTGCTTTGATTCTTTGGTCCCCAAAGACATTCAAAATATTTGGCTCTGTTACACATTTTTGCCTCCATGCGGCTGCACAACACTGACAGAGGAGCCTCCCACCAATTCTCATATGATGGGGAGCTGTTCTGTGCACTCACAGGTGACACCATGGTGCCTAGTACAGATGTGTCAAGGGGTGAGTTGGGGTTTTCTCCTTCTGAATTGACAGTAGAGAGACCAGGCATTTCAGGATTTCTTTTAGCAGTAAACTGAGCCTGGTCAGAGCTTTCACCCAGCACATCATAAGTCAGTCTTTTGGGTGCATGAATCTCTCTTCTAACCCTTTGTCTCTTGGGAGTAGGTACTATCTCCTCTCTCACTTCACACTCTTGTACTTCAGTGTCAAAGGGTTGGTGATCTTCAGAGTTTTCATTTTGTGGCACAAATTCTGGGGCTTCTGGTCTCAGAATTACAGTGTCCTTTTCCTGTCTGTGAGGTGAACAGTGTGCATCAACTCCTGGCACTTCAGGTGGCCACAACCAGCTTATCTCCATCTCCTCCTCCTCCTCACTACCTCCTGTGGCCTGGGATCCCGATTGGGACCTAGTTACAGGTCTAGGCGCAGCCATAGGCGATAGTTCCCGTTGTGGAGTTTTTCTGACTGCTTCTGTTAAAGGCAGAAGGTGATTCCGGTGCCATATTTTTAATGGTCCTGTACTCCCTTCTGGTCTGATCTGATATACCGGCAGTCCTGGGAGACGTTTGCATATGATGTATGGCTGTGACTTCCAGCGATCAGCCAGTTTGTGTTTGCCTGGTATACCCAGGTTCCTCAACAAGACTCGGTCACCGGGTTGTAGGTCTTGAATCCGTACCTTGAGGTCAAAATTCCTCTTATTTCTACTTCCTCTTGCGTCTGATGTGGCTTGGGCCTTTTCATATGCAGCCTTCAAACTTTTCCGCAATCTGTCTACATACCCTCGGTGAGAGGCTTCCGAGGTGTGGTCCAGAGAGGTTCCAAAAGCCAAATCCACCGGTAGTCGGGCTTCTCGTCCAAACATCAGACGATAGGGTGAATCACTTACGGTACTATTGTAGGCATGTACCATGGCTGTGATGTGTTTACTCCACTGTTGTTTTTGTTCAGCAGCCAACGTTCCAAACATATTAAGGAGGGTTCTGTTAAACCTTTCCGGTTGAGGGTCCCCTTGTGGGTGATAGGGAGTAGTCCTGGACTTCCTTATGTCTAGTAGATCCAGCAGTTGTCTAATGAGGGTGCTCTCGAAATCTCTCCCCTGGTCTGAGTGGATCCGCTGAGGTAAGCCGTAATGAACAAAGAATTTTTCCACTAGAGTCCTTGCCACTGTAGATGCCTGTTGGTCCCTGGTACGGAATGCCTGAGCGTATCGGGTGAAATGGTCCGTGACCACCAGGATGTTTCCTTGTCCACTGAGATCGGATTCCACACATAGGGCCAGATTCAGCAACACTTGCGCTGGAGTATTTCGATATGCGCCGCGTAACTGTGAAGATGCGCCATCGTTTCTATGTGCCCGTACCCACCAAACTAGATGCGCCCAATAACGGGTCATTTGCGACCGGCGGAACGTTCCGACGCCAGAGTATCGTCAGCGCTTAATTTCGCTTGGCGCATCAGTCGCGCCTATTGATTTCCCCTGCAAATATGCAAATGAGGGATTTTTCCCAAATCACGAACGGATTAGCACCATACGCTGGCTACATGCGCCGCGCGTATCTCGCCCGTCCGGCGCAAAGTTATTTCTACAAATAGCTGCTTTATCTTTACTCCAGACGGCCACAGGTCAGCAGGAGAGCAGCTACAGCAGCATCGTTACCGACGATAAGAGCTAGCTGAGCACCCCCACTTGCAGGACAAAACCTCTGTCCAGGCTTGTCTGTCAAATTTTACAGCCATGGAGGAAGACATCATAGGTCTCCATAGCCGAGATGACGGCTGACAGCTCCTGGCCATTAAAGTTCAGCTTTCTCCTGTGTGTTTGCGGGGAACGGGAGCAGCCATCTCAGAACAAAAGTAACATCACTGCGGGGAGGGGGAGCAGGATATACTTTAGTGCCGGAATGGCGCTTCTACGGGCGCATTTAAACGCCTAACGGAAGGCATTGCGCTGACGTTTCCCGTGAAGTGGTGCCGACGGAAGTTGTGAGCATGCGAACAAAGGGGGCGAGTGGAGCCTCACTCACTGCGCATGCTCCGTGGTTGATGCGCTGAACGTAAGCCTCTGCGCTGGGCTCCGCCCATCATTTACATATGATCACACCCACTTCCCCTTGCGTCGGGTTACGCCAGCGCATTATCGTTACTCTGGCGCAAGTTTACGCGCAACTGCTATGTGAATAACAGTACTTGCGCTGAAAGGGTCGTCAGAGTAACGTAAATGAGAAGCGTTACTCTGGAGCAAAGATGCTCTCATCTACCTGAATCTGGCCCATAGGAAATCTATGCATATTAGGTCCATAGGTCCTTGGCTCTCTAAATGGCCCATTGGGGCGGCTCTCTGAGGTAAGGTCTTCCTCTGTATGCACCTGAGACAGGAATGACAGTAACTCTCCACTTCAGATCTCATGTATGGCCAATAGAACCTGTCCCTCACCAATTGAAGAGTCCTTTCTGATCCCAGATGACCATGGTGATCATGCAAAACAATTAGTACTTTCTCCCTATGCTTCTCCGGCAAAAACAACTGCCACTTCTCCTCAGGATCTTCAGAGGGGCCCCTTCTGTATACCACTCCTTGCTGTAGCTGCAACCGATCCCACTCTTTGCATAACAGGCAAGCTTCCTTCTGAGCGCTCTGGAGAAGTAGATCAGGGTGTTGGCTCTCTAAGGCCTCCAATACCAGACCACAAAGGGGATCTTCCTGCTGATCTCTCCGGAGGTCCCTCCTAGACAGCTTAGGTAAACCCTCCGCCACCATCTGAGTGACATCACAGTAGCACCTAGGCACCCCCACAGCGGACACTCCAACTTCCTCAGCCCGGGCTCCACCCTTCGCTGGTTGTTCCGCTCCCTCACAAAGGGCTCTCACACCTTCAGGGGTAAGCTGGGTCCATCCTCCTGGTGGGTCCTGGGGACAATGGGGCCTTCTGGACAGTGCATCAGCGTCCCGATTCCCGATCCCTGGTCGGTATTTCAGGCTGAAAGTGAATGCAGAGAGTGCAGCCAACCATCTATGCCCTGTGGCGTCTAGTTTTGCTGTAGTGAGCAAGTATGTGAGGGGATTGTTATCCGTCTTGATCACAAATTCAGCACCATACAGATAGTCTTTTAGCTTGTCTACAACCGTCCACTTCAAGGCCAGAAACTCGAGCTTGTGAGTTGGGTAATTCCTCTCGGCAGGTGTCAGACTTCGGCTCACATAAGCAATAGGTCGTAGATGTCCGTCGTACTCCTGATAGAGCACTCCACCTAGCCCATCTCGACTGGCATCCACATGCAGTTCGTAAGGTCTGGTAGGGTCTGCATAGGCCAAGACCGGGGCAGTGGTAAGGCTCCGCTTCAACTGTCTAAAGGTCTCTTCGCACTGTGGGGTCCACTGATCTTCAATTGAGTCTTTCTTGTTCCTAGGACCCTCTTTTGGTTTCCCAGGTTTGCCCGAGTCCAGATCATCTCCCTCTTCGTTCTTCAACAGCTCAGTGAGCGGGTGGGCTATCTTGGCAAACCCTTCCACGAATCTACGGTAGTACGAACAGAATCCTAAAAATGACCTAAGCTCGGTCACATTTGTGGGTCTGGGCCAAGAGGTGACAGCTTCCAGCTTCTGTGGGTCTGTGGCCACTCCTTCTGCAGACACGATGTGGCCCAGGTAGCTTACTGACGGCTGATAGAATTGGCACTTCTCCATGGAAAGCTTCAGGCCTTCATCATGAAGTCTTCTCAGGACTTTCTCCAAGCGCTCCTCGTGCTCCTCCAGTGTTCTGCCAAACACTATCACGTCATCCAGATATACCAGCACTTCAATCAGATTCATGTCGCCTACAGTCTTCTCCATTAACCTCTGGAAAGTGGCCGGGGCCCCTGACAAGCCTTGTGGCATGCGATTGAATTCGAAGAATCCTACAGGAGTAATGAAAGCCGTCTTTTCCCTATCTTCGGGGTGCATAGGGATCTGATAGTATCCACTTTTCAAATCTAGCACGCTGAACCACTTCGCTCCTGACAGGCTCTGTAGAGCATCTTCTATTCGGGGTGTGGTGTATTGGTCGGGAATGGTCCTCCGGTTCAATGTCCTATAGTCGATGCACAGTCGTAACGACCCATTCTTCTTCCTCACTACCACTATTGGGGAAGCATAGGGACTACGGGACTCTCGGATGATTCCTGTCCTCTTCAACTCAGCCAGCTGTTCTCGCAGGTCTTCCAGATCTCCCAATGGAATCCGCCTGACCCTCTCTCGAAAGGGTTTGTCCTCCTCCAGCCGAATCTTGTGTTCAGCACTCTTTGCAAGCCCCACATCGAACTCACTCTTTGAAAACGCCGTCCTCCATCTCAGCAGCTGGGTTTTTGCCCTCTCCATCCACTCGGGTGACAGGGGGGTGTCTTTCGGATAGAACTCTTCCATGGGGATCTCTCCCCCTTGTCCTCCCATTATTCCATACGATGAAACTGGAGTTGCTTGCTTCACCTTCCCTAGCAACAATTTAGCTGGCATCTTCACCGGTGACGTTGTGGTGTTCCGGACACTGACTGAGACCTTTCCTCTGCTCCGCTTTAGTGACTTGGTCGATAGCAGTTCTGGGATTATTTCCAACTCTTTGGCCTCTTTCTCTCTGTCCGTCTCAAGGACGATGAAAGGTCCCGGCTGTCTCCAAGTCAGTTTGACAGAAGCCTTCAAGCAGACTACTTCACCAGGTTGTACCACCTTCTCACTTCTGTCCAAACGCCAGATTTTCCCCACTCCTTCCGCCGGGGCTTTCTGCTCATGCAATAGATTCTGATACACCTGTGTTAACATTGGGTGTATCTTTACAGCTGGAGAACCCTGTGTCTGTACAAGCAGTGTCAAGAGTCTTCGGACTAGGTCGGTGTTGGTCCCAATAATGAGGGAACTTTTGTCAGCCCCTGGTGGGCGGGGACACACCACTGCCAAGGCATCAAAGACTTCGGCCTTCCCTGCCACACTCGGGTCGAAGGTTGAGCCTAATGGGTAGATAGCCATCGTAAGGGAAGTTCTGAGTCCCTAGACCCCATATCTCCAGCTCCTCCAGCTTCTGAAGTGGCAGGTGTCTGAGGTGTTTCTCGTAGAAATCTCTGTAGAGTAAGGTCACTTGGGCTCCAGTGTCCAGCAGGGCTTTGGTGTAAATCCCTTCCACTTGGATAGGGACAATGGGAGAAGGTCCCACTAGTTCAGGGGGGAATCCATGGGGAGTGGCAAGATTAGCCTGTTTGGTGGTTTGCACTTTTACACCTCGCCTCGGTGAGCGCTTGCTCGAATTCGGCCTACATGCGTCCCTAGGGACCTGGTATGCATGAGGTTGTTTGGAGTTGACTGTTGTGACCAGGCGCCCAGCTGACTCCTTCACTGGGGCCCTCTGAAGTTTTCCGCCGGTTCTTGGCGCCTTGTTTCAGTCTTCGCCGGGCTTGGGCATACTTGGCGGTAGTGTCCAACTCCCCCGCAGTTGAAACAGGTCTTTAGCTTCCCCGGTCTCTCAGTCAGGGCGGCTGCATGATCCACTGGGGTCTTCTGTGTCGAGACTTCCTCCCTCTGTGGTCCCTCCAGCTTCTCAGTCAACAAAGCCATCATTTTCAATATTTCTTTCTGCACCCGAAACAGTTTTCCTAATTCAGACTGGGGCATCTCATCAGTGTTCGCTGTCAGGACACTAGCTTCCTGGGAGTTCGATGAAACATCAGATTTGTGCCATCTGATCCTTGCGGTGGTACTGGACTGAGTCTTCCTTTGTTTCTTCTCTCTTTCCATTTCCATCTTGGCTGCCTCATTGGTCTCCTCAATGAGTACCTCATCTGTAGTGGAGGGATCATCCAAATACTGCCTCAACTGGAATTTGACATAGTCACTCCTCAGGCCTGTAGCCACAGACCTCAGAAACTTCTTCTGAATTAGTCCAGCCCCAAAGTGTTCATCTGAGTCTTCCCCCTGGGAGGCGGACAACAGACGGTCTTTCAATTCAATGGCCCTGAACAGGAAATTCTGAGGAGTCTCCTGACTGTCCTGTGCCATATTTATCAGTTGATGATACCACTCAGTGGCACCTTCCTCCTTGTAGTAGCTCTTTAGTATTCTCCTGAGTTGTGTTAGAGTCAGTCCATTTTTCATTTCTAGCATGCCTCTGATACTCAGGCCTGGGCTAATGGCGTTGACTACAGCCTCTACAATTTCTGATTCAAGATAGCCTCTTTGGAGTCCCAGTTCCATCTTGTGCAAGAGATTCGTGTAGGACAGATTCCCCTTCTGTTCCTTTTCTCCTATCTGTCCTTCGATTTTGAAGTCCTTCCGAATCGTCACCTCTGGCAAGTGGCTGTGGGTGCGTCTCTGGAGAATTGAGGCAGGTCTTGACCTTTGCTTACTACCAGTCGAGTCCTTACATGAGGCACTTAACCCTTCAATGTGTTCTGCGATCATGCCGGAGGCCTCCTTGAATCTTTCTTGTATAGTGCGGCACTGCCGTTTTAGGTCAGATAGTTGTCGTTCCGACTGAGAACCTCCCCTGCTTGTGTCAAACACAGTCTTTTCCCCCCCCTGAGGGGGCCTTGAACCGGTTTTGGTTGGGGTTGACCCAAAACTAACTCCCAGCATCGTTGGCTTAACACAGCTAGAGTTGACAGGGCTCCCTTCAGGCCCTTCTGGGTGCGTCAGGTAAAACTTGGTTCTCCCAGCTAGCTGTACACTTGAGCCTCTAAAGTTCTCCGGAATTCCCTTCCTCCATTCCAATAGAGCATAGGTATGGGAGGTCTCACAATCTGATCTGGTTGCGACCACCCAGGCCTTCCTAATTGGGGACAATGCCTTTACAATCTTGTTGACCTGTTCGTTCTCCCAGGCTTCTCCAGGGAGTGCGATTGCTACGCTCGCTTCTGAGCGAGCGCCTTCCGCCCCACACCATCGGGCCACTGTACTAGGATCCATATTGGTGCCAAGGGGTGGGCTTCACTTGCGAGAGGTCCCGGGTTCAAATCCCGGACGAGCCCCCACGTGTAGCGCTGACCCCCGAAGGAGCGGCTGATTGCACGCGTGGCTTTATGGCACACCGCGACAGCGTGGAACTATCAGTCCCAGCAACACTACCAAGGCAGCCTAGATGTGTGTCAAACAGTACAAGACTTTGGGCATGAGCCCTCTCACCACACGAGGTCCAGGCGGATGGATGCCTTCACTCCTCACGGTCTCAGTCCGGTCTCTAGCATTCATCCGGTTGTCTGATTCTCCTCCAGAGCCGATCGGAAGTCCTCCGTCACCCTTCTTGAGATCGATGGCTTGCTTCTGCCGAAAGTAGGCCGGAATTACGTAGATCGCACCGAAAGAGGGAGAGAGAGCTCCTCCAGGGCGTATGTCCCAGGAACCAGAGAGAGCTAAAATGGGCACCACCAAACCTTTTATCACCTTCCCAGCATGCCTTGCAGCCCCGAGTGTTCATGGGTAAGTCCTTCACATCACTCCTCCCATGCTTCTTGGAAAAACAAAAGATGGTGCAGTCCATTCCACATTTTCACCACTAGATGGTGCCAAACACCTATTTACAACACCAGTCCATAGAATAACATTGTAAAACATCAATATGTCTTTGGAGAGGCAAAAACTGTCCCTGCTACACAAGTATAACCTCGTGAGAAGGAATGAGGAGAGATGGAGCAGAAGGTTCTTCAACAGGTTCTGAAAGTCTAGAAAGAGAATCAGCTTTTCCATTTTTGCACCAGGCCTGTAAGTAATGAAAAAGTCAAATCTATCCAAGAAAAGACTCCATCGCAGCTGTCTAGAGGAGAGAGTTTTATTAGATTCAAGGTATTGTAGACTACGATGATCAGCATGAGGATGATGGAAAGGGATGAGGATGATGATTATGGAAAGGAATGAGGAGGATGATTATGGAAAGGGATAAGGATGATGATTATGGAAAGGAATGAGGAGGAGGATGATGGAAAGGGATGAGGAGGAGGATGATGGAAAGGGATGAGGAGGAGGATGATGGAAAGGGATGAGGAGGAGGATGATGGAAAGGGATGAGGAGGATGATTATGGAAAGGGATGAGGATGATAATTATGGAAAGCGATGAGGATTATGAATATGGAAAGGGATGAGGAGGATGATTATGGAAAGGGATGAGGAGGAGGATGATGGAAAGGGATGAGGAGGATGATTATGGAAAGGGATGAGGAGGAGGATGATGGAAAGGGATGAGGAGGATGATTATGGAAAGGGATGAGGAGGATGATTATGGAAAGGGATGAGGAGGATGATTATGGAAAGGGATGAGGAGGATGATTATGGAAAGGGATGAGGAGGATGATTATGGAAAGGGATGAGGAGGATGATTATGGAAAGGGATGAGGAGGAGGATGATGGAAAGGGATGAGGAGGATGATTATGGAAAGGGATGAGGAGGAGGATGATGGAAAGGGATGAGGATGATGATTATGGAAAGGGATGAGGAGGATGATTATGGAAAGGGATGAGGATGATAATTATGGAAAGCGATGAGGATTATGAATATGGAAAGGGATGAGGAGGATGATTATGGAAAGGGATGAGGATGATGATAATTTTGAAAATGGATGAAGATGAGGATAATGATTATGGCAAGGGGTGAGGAGGATGATTATGGAAAGGGATGAGGAGGATGATTATGGAAAGGGATGAGGAGGATGATGATGGAAAGGGATGAGGAGGATGATTATGGAAAGGGATGAGGAGGATGATTATGGAAAGGGATGAGGAGGAGGATGATGGAAAGGGATGAGGAGGATGATTATGGAAAGGGATGAGGAGGATGATTATGGAAAGGAATGAGGAGGAGGATGATGGAAAGGGATGAGGAGGACGATGATGGAAAGGGATGAGGAGGAGGATGATGGAAAGGGATGAGGAGGAGGATGATGGAAAGGGATGAGGAGGATGATTATGGAAAGGGATGAGGATGATAATTATGGAAAGCGATGAGGATTATGAATATGGAAAGGGATGAGGAGGATGATTATGGAAAGGGATGAGGAGGTAGATGATGGAAAGGGATGAGGAGGATGGTTATGGAAAGGGATGAGGAGGATGATTATGGAAAGGGATGAGGAGGATGATTATGGAAAGGGATGAGGAGGATGATTATGGAAAGGGATGAGGAGGAGGATGATGGAAAGGGATGAGGAGGATGATTATGGAAAGGGATGAGGAGGAGGATGATGGAAAGGGATGAGGATGATGATTATGGAAAGGGATGAGGAGGATGATTATGGAAAGCGATGAGGATTATGAATATGGAAAGGGATGAGGAGGATGATTATGGAAAGGGATGAGGATGATGATAATTTTGAAAATGGATGAAGATGAGGATAATGATTATGGCAAGGGGTGAGGAGGATGATTATGGAAAGGGATGAGGAGGATGATTATGGAAAGGGATGAGGAGGATGATGATGGAAAGGGATGAGGAGGAGGATGATGGAAAGGGATGAGGAGGATGATTATGGAAAGGGATGAGGATGATGATTATGGAAAGGGATGAGGAGGATGATGATGGAAAGGGATGAGGAGGAGGATGATGGAAAGGTATGAGGAGGATGATTATGGAAAGGGATGAGGATGATGATTATGGAAAGGGACGAGGATGATAATTATGGAAAGCGATGAGGATTATGAATATGAAAGGGATGAGGAGGATGATTATGGAAAGGAATGAGGAGGAAGATGATGGAAAGGGATGAGGAGGAGGTTGATGGAAAGGGATGAGGATGATGATAATTTTGAAAATGGATGAAGATGAGGATAATGATTATGGCAAGGGGTGAGGAGGATGATTATGGAAAGGGATAAGGATGATGATTATGGAAAGGAATGAGGAGGAGGATGATGGAAAGGGATGAGGAGGAGGATGATGGAAAGGGATGAGGAGGAGGATGATGGAAAGGGATGAGGAGGAGGATGATGGAAAGGGATGAGGAGGATGATTATGGAAAGGGATGAGGATGATAATTATGGAAAGCGATGAGGATTATGAATATGGAAAGGGATGAGGAGGATGATTATGGAAAGGGATGAGGAGGAGGATGATGGAAAGGGATGAGGAGGATGATTATGGAAAGGGATGAGGAGGAGGATGATGGAAAGGGATGAGGAGGATGATTATGGAAAGGATGAGGAGGATGATTATGGAAAGGGATGAGGAGGATGATTATGGAAAGCGATGAGGAGGATGATTATGGAAAGGGATGAGGAGGATGATTATGGAAAGGGATGAGGAGGATGATTATGGAAAGGGATGAGGAGGAGGATGATGGAAAGGGATGAGGAGGATGATTATGGAAAGGGATGAGGAGGAGGATGATGGAAAGGGATGAGGATGATGATTATGGAAAGGATGAGGAGGATGATTATGGAAAGGGATGAGGATGATGATTATGGAAAGCGATGAGGATTATGAATATGGAAAGGGATGAGGAGGATGATTATGATAATTTTGAAAGGGATGAGGATGAGGATAATTTTGAAATGTTGATGGATGAAGATGAGGATAATGATTATGAGGAGGATGATTATGGAAAGGGATGAGGAGGAGGATGATGGAAAGGGATGAGGATGATGATTATGGAAAGGGATGATGAGGGATGATTATGAGAGATGGGAGGATGATTATGGAAATGGGGATGAGGAGGATGATTATGGAAAGAAAATGGATGAGGAGATAATGATGATGAGGAGGATGGAAGGGGATGATGGGAGGATGATTATGGAAAGGGATGAGGAGGATGATTGAGGGGAGGAATGGAAAGGGATGAGGAGGATCTTGATGAGGAGGAGGATGGAAAGGGATGAGGAGGATGATTATGGAAAGGGATGAGGAGGATGATTATGGAAAGGAATGAGGAGGAGGATGATGGAAAGGGATGAGGAGGACGATGATGGAAAGGGATGAGGAGGAGGATGATGGAAAGGGATGAGGAGGAGGTTGATGGAAAGGGATGAGGAGGATGATTATGGAAAGGGATGAGGATGATAATTATGGAAAGCGATGAGGATTATGAATATGGAAAGGGATGAGGAGGATGATTATGGAAAGGGATGAGGAGGTAGATGATGGAAAGGGATGAGGAGGATGGTTATGGAAAGGGATGAGGAGGATGATTATGGAAAGGGATGAGGAGGATGATTATGGAAAGGGATGAGGAGGATGATTATGGAAAGGGATGAGGAGGAGGATGATGGAAAGGGATGAGGAGGATGATTATGGAAAGGGATGAGGAGGAGGATGATGGAAAGGGATGAGGATGATGATTATGGAAAGGGATGAGGAGGATGATTATGGAAAGCGATGAGGATTATGAATATGGAAAGGGATGAGGAGGATGATTATGGAAAGGGATGAGGATGATGATAATTTTGAAAATGGATGAAGATGAGGATAATGATTATGGCAAGGGGTGAGGAGGATGATTATGGAAAGGGATGAGGAGGATGATTATGGAAAGGGATGAGGAGGATGATTATGGAAAGGGATGAGGAGGATGATGATGGAAAGGGATGAGGAGGAGGATGATGGAAAGGGATGAGGAGGATGATTATGGAAAGGGATGAGGATGATGATTATGGAAAGGGATGAGGAGGATGATGATGGAAAGGGATGAGGAGGAGGATGATGGAAAGGTATGAGGAGGATGATTATGGAAAGGGATGAGGATGATGATTATGGAAAGGGACGAGGATGATAATTATGGAAAGCGATGAGGATTATGAATATGGAAAGGGATGAGGAGGATGATTATGGAAAGGAATGAGGAGGAAGATGATGGAAAGGGATGAGGAGGAGGTTGATGGAAAGGGATGAGGATGATGATAATTTTGAAAATGGATGAAGATGAGGATAATGATTATGGCAAGGGGTGAGGAGGATGATTATGGAAAGGGATGAGGAGGATGATTATGGAAAGGGATGAGGAGGAGGATGATGGAAAGGGATGAGGAGGATGATTATGGAAAGGGATGAGGAGGATGATTATGGAAAGGGATGAGGAGGATGATTATGGAAAGGGATGAGGATGATGATTATGAAAAGGGATGAGGATGATAATTATGGAAAGGTATGAGGAGGATGATTATGGAAAGGGATGAGGATGATGATTATGGAAAGGGACGAGGATGATAATTATGGAAAGCGATGAGGATTATGAATATGGAAAGGGATGAGGAGGATGATTATGGAAAGGAATGAGGAGGAAGATGATGGAAAGGGATGAGGAGGAGGTTGATGGAAAGGGATGAGGAGGAGGATAATGGAAAGGGATGAGGAGGATGATTATGGAAAGGGATGAGGAGGAGGATGATGATGGAAAGGGATAAGGAGGATGAATATGGAAAGGGATGAGGATGATGAATATGGAAAGGAATGAGGATGATGATTATGGAAAGCGAAGAGGATGATGATAATTTTGAAAATGGATGAAGATGAGGATAATGATTATGGCAAGGGGTGAGCATGATGATTGTGGAAAGGGATGAGGATAATGATTATGGAAAGGGATGAGGATGATGGGATTACAATGTGGAGAGAGATGAGGACAGATGTGTATTTATAATGTGAGGATGATGAAAGTCATACTTTAAATAATAATAATGATGAGGGGATGAGGATGATGATGGTGGCAATGTTATGTGGGGATGAGGATGATGAAGGTTAGACTTTTAATAATAATGATGAGGGGATGAGGATGATGATGGTCAGACTTTTAATAATAATAATGATGAGGAGATGAGGATGATGATGGTGGGAATGTTATGTAGGGATGAGGATGATAAAGGTTAGACTTTTAATAATAATGATGAGGGGATGAGGATGATGATGGTGGCAATGTTATGTGGGGATGAGGATGATGAAGGTTAGACTTTTAATAATAATGATGAGGGGATGAGGATGATGATGGTCAGACTTTTAATAATAATAATGATGAGGGGATGATGATGGTGGCAATGTTATGTGGGGATGAGGGTGATGATGGTCAGACTTTTAATAATAATAATGATGAGGGGATGATGGTGGGAATGTTATGTGGGGATGAGGATGACTTATAATAATAATGATGAGGGGATGAGGATGATGATGGTGGGAATGTTATGTGGGGATGAGGATGACTTATAATAATAATGATGAGGGGATGATGGTGGGAATGTTATGTGGGGATGAGGATGACTTATAATAATAATGATGAGGGGATGAGGATGATGATGGTGGCAATGTTATGTGGGCATGAGGATGATGAAGGTCAGACTTTTAATAATAATGATGAGGGGATGAGGATGATGATGGTGGGAATGTTATGTTATGTTATTGGTGATGATGACAACACTTTGAGCCGCGGGCACCGTTGCCATGGTTTCCCAGGCAGTCTCGGTGTCGCGGAGGAAGTGACGTCACGGCCCCGTCCCTCTCGCGTTATTTCACCGGGAACAAACTCTCCCGAGATCCTCTGCGACTTCCTCTTTCCAGCCAGCGCCTGAGACATGGGTACGTCTTGCTGTCCTCTCCGCTCATCCGCCGCCATCCTTACCGGGGAGCCTCCGCTTACCCAGTACCGGGCCCGGGGGGTGATAGTGGGGGGCCGGGGCACCGACAGGAGGGAAGATCTCCGGGACGGGGGGACCGGGGAGGGATCCGACCGCCATCATGGAGGATAAAGCCGGGCTGTGCACCGAGGAGGAGGCCGCACCGAGCCTGAGGGCCACACCGAGACTTCCCGGGGTACCCGAGGGTTCCTGTGCCGGTCTGACCTCTCCGGAGTGATTGCCTCTGTGTGCCGCAAGTTATCCCCCCTCCCCCCCTCTATGGGGCCCCCACATGTCTTCTGACAGATCCTTCTCCTCTGTGATGGTTTGTACCAAATGCACCCCCAAATAATACACCCCAATAATAATAGACGACTCTAATAGTACTCCCCAATACTATCCCTGCAATCCATTGTGTGTGTGCAGAGCATTATTTACACCCCCCCCCCCCCCCCCCCAGCATGACATGTCGCCCCCTGCCATGCTGTCTAATGTCTGCTTATGGCTTCATTTCACTCCTTTATAAACAGACCCCCCCCATTGCTGTCTGTACCCCTATAGTAAGCCACCCCCCCCCATACTGTCTCTAATGTCTGACAGCTTCATATCACCCCGTTATAGATCACAAGATGCACCCCCCTCCCTCTTTTGCTGTCTGTACACCCCTATATTACTATAGTATGCCATGCCCCCCCAAAATACCAAAAACACACCCCATTTGTGTGCAGAGCTGCCCCTCTAATGTCTGCTGATTGCTTCATATCACCCCGTTATAGATCACAAGATGCACCCCCCCCTCCCTCTTTTGCTGTCTGTACACCCCCTATAGTATGCCATACCAACAATACACCCCCATAATGTGCTGCCCCCCCAATTGTGTGCAGAGCTGCCCCTCTGTCTGCTGACAGCGTCATATTACCTTTCTATAGATCACCAGATCTATGCTGTCTATAGCAGTAATGGGGAACCTCGGCACCCCAGATGTTTTGGAACTACATTTCCCATGATGCTCAACTACACTGCAGTGTGGGTGAGCATCATGGGAAATGTAGTTTCAGAACATCTGGGGTGGCAAGGTTCGCCATCACTGCTCTATAGTATGCCCCCCCCCCCTAAAAAAAATACAATACATGCACCCCTCAGTCAGTATAGATACCCCTGGGGGATCTCCCATGTATTGTATATTGGGGGGGGGGGGTGAGATCTATAGGATGGAGAGAACAATGTGATGTTTATAGAGGAATACATGGAGTGTATAGCGAGGCTCTGTGTAAGAGTGGGGCTCAGCCGCCTGACGAGTCGCTTCCCATGCACTGCAATGGAACCGTTCTAATCGGAGGCGATGCAAGAAAGGGGTCCCTGTACGACAGGGGTGTCAAACTGGCGGCCCTCCAGCTGTTCCGAAACTACAAGTCCCATCATGCCTCTGCCTGTGGGAGTCATGCTTGTAACTGTTAGCCTTGCAATGCCTCATGGGACTTGTAGTTTTGCAACAGCTGGAGGGCCGCCTGTTTGACACCCCTGCTGTACGACTTGGGGGGGGCGACTTGCATTGACTTCTATACAGAAGTGGCCTTGCAGAGACGCCCCCGAAGTCGTGTCGCCTGTGTGAGCCGACTCTAAATCCATATACAGGGGGTGATGTGTGGAGTATAGAATGGAGGGATATAGGTAAGGTATATAGCTGGATTATATATTGTGGGGGGGTCTCTATATGTTGTACATTGTAGGTATAGAAATGTGTGGCGGTGTATACAGAGATCTGTGTGGCAGATGTCTTCTATCTATTGTATATATTTACATCACAGATAGTAAATCCCTCCATATTCTACACAGCAGATACTTGACGTGATTGTAGCCATATCAGTGCAATTGTATAGAGAAAATCGAGTTCTGTCCGCTGTACTTTTATTTGAATATACAACTTTTCAGGACAAGCTTTCAGGGTTTTGCCCCCTTCTTCAAAGTCCAAGAGTACTGCTTGGACCTTGAAGGGGACAACACCTCAAAAGCTTGTCCTGAAAAGTTGTATATTCAAATAAAAGTACAGCGGACAGAACTCGATTTTCTCTATACAATTGCACTGATATGGCTACAATCACGTCAAGTATCTGCTGTGTAGAATACGGAGGGAATTACTATCAGACATGTGCAGACTGGAATATTTAGTTTCGTTTTCGTTTGGAAAATTTATTTAGTTACTCCTGAAAATCGTTTTAGTCGGGGAAAGTTTTTTTTTTCCGTCTGGAAAACTACAATTTTCGATGCTTTGTCGAAAATTTTTGTTGTTCAGTTCGACAAAGCATCGAAAAATCGTCAGATCTGAACGAAAACAAAGCATTTTTTATGTCGGATCTTTCGGTTTTCGTTTCTTGCGTTTTCGTTCATTAAAGCGGAGTTCCACCCTTAAAATCACTTTTTTTCATTACATCCAGCATACTGGCGTCAGCGTGCTGTTTTTTTTTTTTTTCTTTAATGCGCGTACTTGCTTTATATCACAACATTGAATTCCAGGCGCACCGCGGAGTGTCGCCGGTCACGCCTTCCGGAAACAGCCGATTAGCATTCGGCTTTTAACTCGGCGCCTGCGCACAGACCCAGGAGCTGACTGCGCAGGCGCCGAAAATAGCCGGTCCTAGTTCGGGTTCTTTCATGGGGCGTGACGCGGCTATATACAGCGCCTGCGCACGCGCCCCGAGTAAAAGCTGAATGCTAATCGGCTGTTTCCGGAAGGCGTGACGCCTTATAGCGGCGACACTCCGCGGTGCGCCTGGAATTCAATGTTGTGATATAAAGTAAGTACGCGCATTAAAAAAAAAAAAAGCATACTGACGCCAGTATGCTGGATGTAATGAAGAAAAGTGATTTTAAGGGTGGAACTCCGCTTTAAAAACGATAATGCCAGATTTTCGGACGAAAATGAATTCAAACGAATGCACATGTCTGTCTATGCTGTATGTAAATATATTGTGTGTACAGGAAAACCTCGGATTGCGAGGATAATTCATTCCAGAAACATGCTGGTAATCCAAAGCACTTGTATATCAAAGCGAATGTCTCCATAAGAAATAATGGAAACCATTTATTCATAAATCCTTCAGATTACAGTCCCATATAAAGATTCTAGCGATGTGATTGGTTGTGTGACCATAAAACGTCCTCCACAAATGAAAGCCTCCACAAGAAGCCAAATCCAGCAGGAGCTCCAGAGAATGAAAGAGAAGAGAGGCGCC
The DNA here is from genome assembly GCA_029574335.1 of Rana kukunoris. Lineage (NCBI taxonomy): Eukaryota > Metazoa > Chordata > Amphibia > Anura > Ranidae > Rana > Rana kukunoris. Next base: position 197,615 of record JAJQKJ010001816.1, on the reverse strand, counting down.
TTAAGGCTACTTTACATTGCAGCGTTACCCGCGATTTTTCGCGCTGCTAGACCGTCGTATTTACTGCGGTATTCGGCTGATAGCGGTGCGGTTTTAACCCACCGCTAGCGTCCGAAAAAGGGTTAATACCACCCGCAATGCGTTATTACCGCGGTTTCCCATTGATTTCAATGGGAAGGAGCGGTGAACACACAGCTCCTATACCGCTGTAAAGATGCGGCTAGCAGGAGTTTTGGAGCGGTCCCGCTAGCGCACCGCTTCAGTGTGAAAGCCTTTGGGCCTTCACTTTTTTTCACGCGGTATACCGCATGAAAAACTTCCCAGTGTGAAAGGGCTCTAAGTGTAGCAATAAATTGCTAAATGTTGTCCCTCCATTAAATGTAACCAAATTGCTACACTTAGAGGCTCCTTTTCATACCATGTAAAAAAAAAATACTTGTAATCCAAAGCACTTGTATATCAAAGCATGTTTTTGGAACGAATTATGCTTGTAATCCAAGGTTTTACTGTATTCAGTTATATTCTGTACATTAATGTTTATAAAGTAGATTTTGATACGGGGGGGACGAGAGTTGGACAAGTGATCTCTTGTGGATGGTAATTGCATATAAATATGGGGAGGTGTATGTGTGTATATATTTAAGGGGGGTAGGGGTAGTATCCATATTTATATAGATGGGGGAGGGATTTACTTTCTAGAATGTTTAATCCTACATTGCTTTGGGGGGAGAAGAGTGCGATGATGATAAACGCTGCTGTTCCTGAAACTGCTGTGGAAATCTCCTTGGAGAACTGAGCACTCCCACCCCCCCCCCCCCCTTGTTAAGCGATCCCACCATTGTTCTCTGTCACTCACCCCATCACCTGTTTCTCCCCCCCCCCCCCCAGGTATCTCACGGGATAACTGGCACAAGCGCCGCAAGACTGGAGGCAAAAGGAAGCCGTACCACAAGAAGAGGAAGTATGAGTTGGGCCGCCCCGCCGCAAACACCAAGGTACTATAGACTGTGATCAGAAGAAGGGGCAGCAACGGGTAATTGAAGACCCTGTCTGGTGCCCTCTCCCTGGTACACGCAGGTGTTGGTAAAGTTGACCTTTTAAAATGCAGCTCAGTGGCGCCCCTGGTGGCACAAGTGATGAAATACTGACCTTAGGCTGGCAGAGTGGACCGTCTTGGTCATCTAAGCTCTGCCGGCCAGTGATAGGCTTGTCATAGTTACTCTGATGTGCCGCCATTTATAGAGGGGGTGTTTTTTATTTTTTATCTTGCTGTTTGTTTTTATTTTTACAATTTATTTTTGGTTCTTTCAGATCGGCCCACGCCGCATCCACACCGTGAGAGTCCGGGGAGGGAATAAGAAGTACAGAGCTCTGAGGTTGGACGCCGGAAACTTCTCCTGGGGATCTGAGTGTAAGTGAAACGACCGTCCGCAGCCTGGCGTAGAGGCAATGGTGGCGTGTGCCCGTTCTCCTGTACTGCCAGCGTGTCTGTCCAGGATTACAGCCAATGGCAGCCTTTCCTGCAGAGTCTCCTGTATTGGGAAAGCGGGGGGGGGGGGGGGGCGGTCTCCAAACTTTCTACACAAAGGGCCAGCTTCAGACTCTAGGGGGCTGGAGTGTGGGTATAAAATGTTCTGGGGTCACTGGGAGTGAAGAGTGCCCTGTCTTTGGTTTTGGGGTGGGGGTAGTAATGGTGGCCCAAGGGCAGGATAAAGGCAAAGGGCCGCAGTTTGGAGACCCCTGCTGTACAGTAATGTGGCATTAGAGGGCGAGCTGCTGATTGGCTGCCTGAACGTTGAAGATCTGGCTGGGTCCATGTGACTGAAGCCATGATGCTGAAGGGATATCTAGTGACTCTTTACCTTCTCACGAGGAGGAATTGTTACAATTTTAGATCTTTACACTACAGATCTGTCTCGTATTGGTTGACTATTTGAATTTCCTGGACCGGTCAGGGGGTAGAAATGGGGGGGGGTTGGAACAGTCTGGTTCTTCTGATTGGACCCCATGTAATAGAAATATACGAGCTCAGCGCACGTGATGATAACTTTCCCCTATGTGAGGAGATTCGGTCATTCTGACTGTGACCCCTCGCCGTGCCGGGATTTGTCATAGTTACTCTGATTGCGCTTTTGTATATTACAGACCAGCGGTCATCAACTCCTGTCCTCAAAACCCACTAACGGGCCAGGATTTATGTATCTCCTTGGAGGTGCAGACTAGAATACGGCAATCACTGAGCAGCAAATAGTATTACCTGTCATGTATTTTAGTTCTCCTGCAAACCTGGCCTGTTAGTGGGCCCTGAGGACGGGGGTTTGATGACTGATAGACAACTCTATAGGACGAGGATATGCAATTGGCGCACCTCCAGCTGTTTGCAAAACTACAAGTCCCATCATGCCCCTGGGTGTCATGCACGTGGCTGTCAGTCTTGCTATGCATCATGGGATTTGTAGTTCTGCAACAGCTGGAGTTCCGCTAATTGCATATCCCCGTCCTCTAGAGTTGTCTGTATCAGTCATCAAACCCCCACCCTCAGGGCCCACTAACAGGCCAGGTTTGCAGAACTACATATCCCATGATGCATAGCAAGACTCTGACAGTCACGTGACGCGTCATACTCCGCTCTCCATCACAGACTGCTGCGGAAGTGCTGTGGCGGCCAACTGCGCATGCGCAATGCGTTCCAATGGATTTACGACAGTGCACACCAGCGACGCCGTCGTTCAGGGCGACGTGGACTTAGGGGAAAGTGGCCAGTCGGCCTCACGTCCTCGCTCCGCCTCCTGGCTTTTTTTTAACATCCTCCAATCCACGGGGATGTTGAGGAAAGAGCCTGGATGCCGAACGAGGTGTCGCTGGTGTGCACTGTCGTTAATCTATTGGAACGCATCGCGCGTGCGCAGTTGGCCGCCACAGCACTTCTGTGATGAGGAGTGGAGTATGACGGTGCATGACACCCAGGCATGATGGGACTTGTAGTTTTGCAAACAGCTGGAGGTGCGCTAATTGCATATCCTTGCTCTAGGAGCTCCTGTCAGTACTGTGCTTGCCATGTGGGTGTTTGGTGTTCAGCGGTGAGATTTCTGAGTGGAGATGAAACACTAACTTCAGGTCTTGTTCCCTTTTTTAGTTGGTCCGGGCCAAGCTGACCCAAATTATTTCCTTTACCATAACATGCAGCTGTAGTTGGTGCTGTATAATTGCGTCAGAGTATGCAGTGCCTGTGATCTGGACACTTTTTGGGGGTGCGGTGGTTGCATGCGTGACATGCATCCCCCCCCCCATGCAACTGGCCCTTTGAGGGCGACCGTAATGCCCATGTGGCCTGTGATGTATAACAGTGACACCCCCGCTGGTCTGATTCAGCTCTGTACAGTCTCTGCAGCACCGACATTGATCGCATGTATTGGTGAAGGAAATCGTTTCAAACCGTTTGGCCCAAACCATTTAAAGCAGAAGTCTCAAACTGACGGCCCTCCAGCCGTTGCAAAACTACAAGTCCCATCATGCCTCCGCCTGTGGGAGTCATCCTTGTAACTGTCGGCCTTGCAATGCCTCCTGGGACTTTCACAACAGCTGGAGAGTCGCCAGTTTGAGACCTTTGATTTAAAGTAACACAGAAGGCTGGTGTTGGGTGTAAAGTAAATCCTACACCTGGATCTTCATTGGCTGCCGTTGCTGGCCCCTCCTCCTGGAATCGCCTGGCTGCCCCGGCGTCAATCGTTCAGTCTGTACATATCGAAGTTCACTTGCAGCATGCTTGTGAAGCCCGGGACAGCGGGCGTGTTCAGAAGGTTGCTGACAACTTAGTCTTCTCTGGTGGAGGTCAACTTTATCTGGCAGCGTGTGGTGGGGGTCCGGTGTCCTTTCAGCCATTCTGACACTTGTCCTCCCCTCCCCCGTTCAGGCTGCACCCGGAAGACCAGGATCATCGATGTCGTCTACAACGCGTCGAACAACGAGCTGGTCAGAACCAAGACTCTGGTGAAGAACTGCATCCTCCTGATCGACAGCACCCCCTACAGGCAGTGGTACGAGGCGCACTACGCTACACCGCTCGGGCGCAAGAAGGGAGCTAAGCTGGTAAGTGTGGGGGGGCGTGACCGTCTCACTCCAGCCAGAGGCCGTGCAGACTCCCGTCCCGATCTTCCAGTGATGATAATTTTCTGTCCAGTTCTGCTACTGAGTGTAAGTGGTGATACTTCAGATCTGAGGAAGACGAGGAGGAGGAGTCTGCCTGGGTGTACCTGTCCTACCGTGCGGCCGCTGATAATACTTTGTTTTCGGTTCTTCGCTGTCACTTCTACATATTGGGGGAGATTTAGTAAAACTGGAGAGCGCAGAATCTGGTGCAGCTCTGCATGGGAGCCAATCGGATTTTTACTTCAGCTTCTTCAGGCCGGGTTCACACGGGTGCGAGAAGCCTGCGAATCCAGGGGCGGGTTCACACGGGTGCGAGAAGCCTGCGTATCCAGGGCGGGTTCACACGGGTGCGAGAAGCCTGCGTATCCAGGGCGGGTTCACACGGGTGCGAGAAGCCTGCGTATCCAGGGCGGGTTCACACGGGTGCGAGAAGCCTGCGTATCCAGGGCGGGTTCACACGGGTGCGAGAAGCCTGCGTATCCAGGGCGGGTTCACACGGGTGCGAGAAGCCTGCGTATCCAGGGCGAGTTCACACGGGTGCGAGAAGCCTGCGTATCCAGGGCGAGTTCACACGGGTGCGAGAAGCCTGTGTATCCAGGGCGGGTTCACACGGGTGCGAGAAGCCTGCGTATCCAGGGCGGGTTCACAGGGGTGCGATGTGAGAAGCCTGCGTATCCAGGGCGGGTTCACAGGGGTGCGATGTGAGAAGCCTGCGTATCCAGGGCGGGTTCACAGGGGTGCGATGTGAGAAGCCTGCGTATCCAGGGCGGGTTCACAGGGGTGCGATGTGAGAAGCCTGCGTATCCAGGGCGGGTTCACAGGGGTGCGATGTGAGAAGCCTGCGTATCCAGGGCGGGTTCACAGGGGTGCGATGTGAGAAGCCTGCGTATCCAGGGCGGGTTCACAGGGGTGCGATGTGAGAAGCCTGCGTATCCAGGGCGGGTTCACAGGGGTGCGATGTGAGAAGCCTGCGTATCCAGGGCGGGTTCACAGGGGTGCGATGTGAGAAGCCTGCGTATCCAGGGCGGGTTCACAGGGGTGCGATGTGAGAAGCCTGCGTATCCAGGGCGGGTTCACAGGGGTGCGATGTGAGAAGCCTGCGTATCCAGGGCGGGTTCACAGGGGTGCGATGTGAGAAGCCTGCGTATCCAGGGCGGGTTCACGACTTGCACAGTGGTTCACACTGAGATCTGCGAACCGCTGGTGGCCCTTCTGCTGTTGCAGCACTAAAAGTCCCATCATGTCTGCCTGTGGGGAGTCATGCTTGTAACGGTCAGCCTTGCAATGCCCCATGGGACTTGTAGTTTTGCTTTAAAGCATAATGCATAGCAGTGCTTGTGCTGTCGTTTACCCCTCTGGAAATGGTAGGATCAACCAGTTTTTTTGGAACAGTGTCCTCCTGTCTGTGCTGACCACAGTAATCATGGCTGCTGGATACTGTCAGTTATAGGCCTCAGTCGGCTCTCTGCCCCCCCCCCCCCTTTCCTGTCAGCTCAGGTGTATGTAACATTAACCACTTAAGCTCCGAGCCTGTTTTTCAGATTCAGTGTTTACGAGACTAAACTTTTTTTTTTATTTTTTTTCGTATTTTTATTTTATAATTTTTAACACTGAACTAAAAATAAAAAACATCCCTTGTAATAGAAAAAAGCATGACAGGTCCTCTTAAATATGAGATCCGGGGGTCAAAAAGACCTCAGATCTCATATTTAGGCTTAAATGAAAAAAGGTAAACAAAAAAATTGTCTCTAAGACGCTGGGCGGGACTGACGTTTTGACGTCGCTTCGGCCCAGCAGAGCTTTGGGGAACGGGTAAGGGACATTTTTTTCCCTCGGTCGCATCCCCACTGAGCAGACGAGCGGACCCGATCGCATCTGCCGCGGCTGAGGGAGGGGGTGTCCTCTCCCGCCACCGATAACGGCTATCTCGCGGCAAATCCGCCACGGAGACTGCCTTTATCGCGTGCAGGCCCGCCCACTGTAAAGATGGATACCTCGGTTGTGGCAGCTGCTGCCGTTACCGAGATATCCATCTTCAAAAATAGGACGTATATATACAGTGGGCGGGCGTTAAGTGGTTAAGAGTTGCTTCCCATGCAGTGCAATGGAAGCGTTCTAATCGTCGCTCCGACTTAGAAATTTACTCCCTGTACGACTTGGGGGGGGGGGGGGGGGGGGGGGGGGGGGGGGGGGGCAGGGACCACTTGCATTAACTTCTATACAGAAATCGTCTTGCAAATCGCCTCCGGAATCATCCACAGGAGGACTTGCAGAGTCATGCCGCCTGTGTGTGAACCGACTAAAAGGTTTAAATCCTCATGTTTTAGGATGCATTAACCAATTAAGGACCGCCTCTTGCACACATACGTCGGCAGAGTGGCACGGCTGGGCACAGGCACGTACCTGTACATCCTCTTTAATTGCCCAGCCGCGGGTCACGCGGTCCGAAGCTCCGGGACCCGATCGCCGCCGGTGTCCCGCGATCCGTCCCTGGAGCTGAAGAACGGGGGGAGGTGTGAACAAACCTTCCCCGTTTTTCACTGTGGCAGTGATCGTCTGTTCCCTGATATAGGGAAACACGATCAGTGACGTCACATGTCCTGCCCCCCTACAGTTAGAAACACAGATGAGGTCACACTTAACCACTAGGGGGTGCTGTAGAGTTAAACTCCTAAACTGCAATTGTCATTTTCACAGTACAGACTACGTATCGGCCTAAAACTTTTTTTATCTCCTCTTGGGGATATTTATTATTGCAAAAAATATTGAGTTTATTTTTTTCCTAAATTGTCGCTCTATTTTAGTCTATAGCGCAGAAAATTAAAAAAAAATGCAGAGGTGATCAAATACCACCAAAATCTCTATTTGTGGGGAAAAAAGGACGTAAATTTTGTTTTGGGAGCCGCATCGCACAACCGCGCAATTGTCCGTTAAAGCGACGCAGCGCCGAATCGCAAAAACTGTCCGGGTCTTAAGTGGTTAAAGTGGCTGTAAACCTGATTCATGAAATGTGAGCTGGACACGTTATCTGCAGAAGATAGAAGTCCCATGATCTGTTCCTCTGTCAGAACTCCTGAAATTCCAGGGGCACATCGGATAAAAGCGGCCTGACGCTTCCATCGGGGAGGTTGCTAGAGATTGGCGGGCGGCTCGCCCTGTTGATGGAGTTTAGGCCGATGGTGAAGCCAGCCGCGCATTTTATTGCATGCTTTTCAGTTTTTTTGTTGTAAATTCTGCGTTGTAGGTGGCGGGCGCTGCCCATGTTGGTGATATTCTAACATTGTTCCCCTCCCCCTTCTCATCTAGACTCCTGAGGAAGAAGAAATCCTCAACAAGAAAAGATCTAAGAAAACCCAGAAAAAATATGAAGATCGCAAAAAGACGGCAAAGATCAGCCCTCTGCTGGAGGAACAGTTCCAACAGGGAAAACTGCTTGGTGAGTGTCTGCAGCTGCTTCATGTGAGCCGCTGGGTCGGCCCGGGTGCACTGGGAGCCGCTGGGTCGGCCCGGGTGCCTTGGGAGGGGGTGTTTTTTTGGGGGGGGGGGTCATTGTTTGCCGTCTGCACTGTTAAGTGTCTCCTTGGTCTTCCTCTGACTCTGGGGTCTCATTCCGGTGCCAGAATAATCCCCTTCTTGCAGAAAGGCCGGACTCTGCCGTGGGCCGACCCTTCCGATAGTTGGGAACATCTACACATTTTTGTATTGATGCAAATCGCACCGTAAAAAGTATCGGTTTCAATTCTCGCACAAATGTTTATCGGAGCATCCCCCCCCCCCCCCCCTTATGTGGAACGGCTGTTAGTTTGTCAGTAGATCTGGATTGGCTGGGGGGGGTGTTTTCTGCACCTCCAGTATTTTTTGGTTGAGGACTCTCATTGTGTTTGCTGGGGGGTCTCTAACGTTGCGTTCTTTTTGCAGCGTGCATCGCCTCTAGGCCCGGACAGTGCGGCCGAGCGGACGGATACGTACTTGAAGGCAAGGAGTTGGAGTTCTACCTGAGGAAGATCAAGGCCAAGAAGGGCAAATAAACCCCACCCCCTCCCCGGCATCTAATAAACAGAACTTTATTAAAACACAACGTCTGTGTGCTCTTATTTCCGAGGTGACAGTGTGGGGGGGGGGGGGGGGTTAGCTATGTGACTTGAGGTCATTATGGGGTGGCTACACTTTAGGGGGTGGTCTTTGGTATTTGGGGTCATTGTAGGGGTTGGCTGCACTGAGAGGGTGGTCTTTGGGTTGTGGGGTTGGCTGCACTGGGGAAAGCGGTGGTCTTTGGGTTGTGGAGTTGGCTGCACTGGGGAAGGTCTTTGGGTTGTGGGGTTGGCGACACTAAGGAGGGGGGGTGGTCTTTGGGTTGTGCGGTTGGCTGCACTGGGGAAAGTGGTGGTCTTTGGGTTGTGGGGCTGGCTGCACTGGGAAGGGGGTGGTCTTTGGGTTGTGGGGTTGGCTGCACTGGGAAGTGGGTGGTCTTTGGGTTGTGGGGTTGGCTGCACTGGGAAGGGGGTGGTCTTTGGGTTGTGGGGTTGGCAACACTGGGGAAGGGGGGGTGGTCTTTGGGTTGTGGGGTTGGCGACACTGGGGAAGGGGGGGTGGTCTTTGGGTTGTGGGGTTGGCTGCACTGGGGAAGGTCTTTGGGTTGTAGGGTTGGCTGCACTGGGGAGGGGGGTGGTCTTTTGGGGGGGGGGGGTCATTGCAATCCGCACTGTTAAGTGTCTCCTTGGTCTTCCTCTGACTCTGGGGTCTCATTCCGGTGCCAGAATAATCCCCTTCTTGCAGAAAGGCCGGACTCTGCTGTGGGCCAACCCTTCCGATAGTTGGGAACATCTACTAATGGCTAAATGCCTCGACTTCCATTTTCTAATCACTGTATAGTTTCTGCATCTCCATTCAGTCGCAGGCTGCCCGTGTTTCGTCAGAGAAAAGCTGCGGGATTAGATGGCTTATAACTCGCTGTTACAGCTGACTTTACATTGCAGTTCCCTCCGCTCGCGGTTACACACAGCCCCGCCTCCTGACCCCCATGCCTGTATCAGATTGCCTGTCCAATGCTGGGAGGCGTTCTGTCATTATGATACAGGGTCAGAGGGCGGGGCTGTGTAACCGCGAGCGGAGTGGACTGCAATGTAAAGTCGGCTATCTAATCCCACGGCTTTTCTCTTCCCCGGGGTGATTGAGAGAACGGCTCCCGATCAATCCCCCGCATGCCGGCGGTACCCGCGCTCCCAGCACCTCGCCAGAAACTATTTTGCACTGTCAAAATGCAAGTAGGTGAGGGGATATTGAGGCCTGGCCTAAATCATGCTGTAGAGGTCGCGGCGCCCACGTGACTGGAGCCGGGACATGCTGCCCCATCTATTGTCTAAATGTCACGCCCATGAGATGGTATTCTTGCACTTGGCTCCATCATGGTCGGCTAATGAAGTGATTGTTGTGCCAGGAGAGCGCCTGAGTGCCAATATTTTTTTTCAAATGTGGTTGCAGTGTGTGTGTGTGTGTGGGGGGGTTTGTTCCTTATTGACATTTCTGTAAGTGACAAAGATTCTCAAATAAAAGAAGGAAAAAAGAAATGGGACTCGTCTGTTTATTTTTTTTCTTCCCCCTCTGATTGCTTGTTTATACCTCCCTTTTTTGTAAGGGTTTTTTCACAAAACTGCTCTGATCTTCTGGGGTCCCCCAGCAGTGCTCCTGGTTCCTCCTTCCACGAGTGCCCCCTTGGAGAAGTGCTGGGGTGGGGGTACCTGCGCAGGTGCATTCCCAAGTCCTGCTTGCTGCGTCCATTGACGCAGACAACAGGGCTCGGCCGCCTCCCACGTTGCTGGATTTGATTGACGGCAGCCGATGGCTCCTGGTGCCATCAATCTATCCAATGAGGACCTGAGATGGCGGAGAGACCTCTTCCGACCCCGAGGTGGTTATGGGAATCTAAATACAGGTAGACGGGTCTTCAGATCATGTGGTTGGAATCTTCCATGCACAGGTTATGCGTTCTGTAGTTGCTGAGAGTGAAATCTCAGCTCGGTAGACGGTTCCCTATGGTAGACGTTGTAGTAAAAAAAAAAAAAAAAAACGCCCGCTGATGGGCCTCATCTACTTGCCCACTTGTACACTCCCTTCCTAACCGGACAATTTTTTTAGCATTCAATGCTCACTTTGGCCCTCTTCCACACGAGGTGGACTCTGTCGCTATGGGAGATCTCCATTGAGCCGGCAGATGACAAGCTCTGCTCACTGAGCGGGGAGGGGCTTGTGCATCGGCGCTTTTTCCTATGGAGAGATCTGATGAAAACGGACAGCTTGTTTCGGGATTTTTTTCCATCAGATCTCACCTGAGCTGCCTTTGGGAAGTATCGCCATCCGTCCTGATTTTTTTTTTTTAATCAGTTTAGATGTCGGCGGGCATGTCTCCACTGACATCGGACACTCCATAGAGCGGCTGTTCAGGTCGGCCCCGCCAAAACTAACAGGCGGACCTGAACGGTCCGATCGTGTGAAAGGGGGCCTAACAGTCATGCGATTCGCCGGAAATACTTGGAGACCGCTGGGTTGCACTCGGAAACACTCGCGAACGGCTTTGGATGTCACCGGCGCCCCCCCAACCTCAGGGCAAATTTGGTACTGCACACCGCAGAGGCTTCAATCCACACTCGGTCAGGATTTTGGAAAAAAAAGCTTGTATTGCGAAACTCTTTACTCGCAATCCCAATTTATATTTTTATATATATATATAGATATAATGTCAGCAACAGTCATAACAGAAGAATACACACACTCACCTGTTATGACTGTTGCTGACCTGGGACAAGTACAGAGGATGTGAGGTCTCAAACTGGCAGCCCTCTGGCTGTTGCAAAACTACAAGTCCCATGAGGCATTGCAAGGCTGACAGGTAAAAGCATGACTCCCACAGGCAGAGGCATGATGGGACTTGTCGTTTTGCAACAGCTGGAGGGCCACCAGTTTGAGACCCCTGATCTGAACTGATCACCGACTCAAAGTCTAGCTAAACCCAAGAATAAAAACTAGGGATGTCCCGATACTAGTATTGGGACCGATACCGAGTATTTGCGGGAGTACTTGGCTTCATATGAGGGGGGGGAGATGTGGCTTCATATGAGGGGGGGAGATGTGGCTTCATATGAGGGGGGGGAGATGTGGCTTCATATGAGGAGGGGGAGACGTGGCTTCATATGAGGGGGGGGGGGGAGACGTGGCTTCATATGAGGGGGGGGAGACGTGGCTTCATATGGGGGGGGGGGGGGGAGAGACGTGGCTTCATATGAGGGGGGGGAGATGTGGCTTCATATGAGGGGGGGAGATGTGGCTTCATATGAGGGGGGGGAGATGTGGCTTCATATGAGGAGGGGGAGACGTGGCTTCATATGAGGGGGGGGAGATGTGGCTTCATATGAGGAGGGGGAGACGTGGCTTCATATGAGGGGGGGGGGGGGACGTGGCTTCATATGGGGGGGGGGGAGTCATGACTGCATATGTGGCTCATGGCTGCATTTAAAAAAAAGTATCGGTATTCGGTATCGGCGAGTACATAAAAAAAGTATCGGTACTTGTACTCGGTCCTATAAAAGAGGCATCGGGACAACCCTAATAAAAATGTCACGTATTTGCTGCATTAATGACCTTGTTGGCACCTGGTGATCCTGCCAGTAACACACTTCCTGTCCTAGAGTGACATCACTTGCTATAATGTATCTATGGAGAAGCCCTGTCACCCTAGGGCAGGACTACATAACACCCCCCTATATATTGGTGGGGATTTGAAATTTATGCAAATTAGCCTGGCAGGAAGTAAACATTGTCTAAGACTTAAATTCAGTACATAGGAAGTGTCAAAGACGGCACTTTTTTGGCAGGATAAATAGGTATTTCTCATCCATTGAGGAAGTCAGACTCTTTAACCACCTCAATATTGGGCACTTTCACCCTCCCAGAGCAAGTGTCGGCATTCAGCGCTGTCACACTTTGAATGACAATTACTCAGTCATGTAACATTGTATCCATATAAAATTTTATCAGTTTGTTCACACAAATAGCGCTTTCTTTTGGTGGTATTTATTCACAACTTGTTTTTTTATTTTTTTGCGATGTATAACCGAAATAAAATTTTTTTTTGAAAGAAATCCAATAAAATCAAATTTCATCATAAGTTTAGGCCAAAGTCTATTCTACTAAAAAAAAACTCATACTTTCACCGGACCGGCTGCAGAGATCCGATCTCACTGACGAGAGCCGTCTGAGGCGCAGGAGAGCCGACTGCCCAGCAACTGGTTCTTGATTTACATCACATGATGGCTGTGATTGGACGCAACCATCATGTGATCAGAAGGGCCAATCGCAGAGTCCTCCTGCCGATCCCAGATGTGACATGAGCCCGTCCGCTTTCTCCCGCTCCTGAGGGAAGGAGGAAGCGCCCGCCCAGCCATTTATGTGCTGACCAGCCGCCGTCATTATACCATGGCAGGTCGGCACGTTCCCACAAACCGCTGTGGGTGTATCAGGTGCGTGAGGGACCTGATGGGCATGCCTGCCGGCCACCTGGGAATGGAGGGTGTGTCAGTGGAAGCAGACCGATCCTCGTTCTGACGGGTGAGGCGAGAGATCTGCTGTTGATTAGTGCTAGTGATTAGCAACAGCGATCTCTCTCCTCCTCCAGTCAGCTCAGCCCCCCCCCCACAGTTAGAAACACATTTAGCCCTTTTGATCGCCCCCTAGTGTTAACCCCTTTCCCTGCCAGTGATATTTATACATTAATTGGTGACTATTTTTGTCTTTGATTGCTGTATCAATGGTCCCAAAAAAAAGTGTCCGATCTGTCCGCCAAAATGTCGCAGACTCGCTAAAAATCGCAGATCACCGCCATTACTAGTAAAACATAAATAAAAATGCCATACATATATCCCCTATTTTGTAAACGCGATAACTTTTGCGCAAACCAATCAATATACGCTTAGGCTATAAAGACACAAAAAAAACTGCGTGGGGTCCCCTCCAGGTCAATAACGGGCCCTTGGGTCTAGTATAAATTTAGAGGTCAGGTCAGGAAAGGGAGGGGATGAGCGAGCGAACCGTACAAGACTGCATGCCTTCAACATGGGTGCTTTGGGGCAAGGGGGCTCTGCACACCCCCCCCCCCAACTAAAGGCACCTTGCCCCCATGTTGATGGGGACAAGGGCCTCATCCCGACAACCCTGGCCGGTGGTTGTCAAGGTCTGCGGGTGGGGGGCTTTTAGGAATCTGGAAGTCTTTAGCAAGATCGTGGCCTTCCCCTCTATGTGAATAAATATGGGGTACATTGTACCCCTACACATTCACCACAAAAAAGTAGTAGTGTAAAAAAATACTGTAGACAGTTTTTGACAAGTCTTATTAAAAATGTCTTCTTCCTCCGTCTTCTCCTTCCTGTCTTCTTTATAAGGTGTTCTTCTTCCTCTGCCGATGAGCCTCCTTAGATGCTGCATCCTGTTGATCTGTCCGCACCGATGTTTAGCATTTCTTAGATAATGATGGGGGCGTGGCCATCGGTCAGTGTCATTTAGAGGCCCCGCCTCCCCGTGACATCACGGAACCATCATGCCCCTGCTGGTGACGTCACGCGAGGGCTTCTGGATGGCATTATCCAATGGCCACCGCCCCATCTTTATCTAAGAAATGCCTGATATTGTCGTGGACAGATTAGCGGGACGCAGGAGGATCAGAGGAGGGTCGGCGGCGGCAGAGGAAGAAGAACACCAGACAAAGAAGAAGCGGGAAAAGGAGAAGCCCGGAGGATGAAGGAAGACGACATTTTTAATAAGACACTTGTCAAAAACTGTCTACTGTATTTTTTTTTTCACACTATACTATTTTTTGGTGAATGGGTAGGGATACAATGTACCCCATACTCATTCACATAGGGGGGAGGCCGGGTTCTGGGGGCCCCCTTATTAAAGGAGGCTTCCAGATTCTGTTAAGCCCCCCTGACAACCAACGGCCAGGGTTGTCGGGATGAGGCCCTTGTTCCCATCCACATGGGGGAATTGTGCTTTGGGGTGGGGGGCGCAGAGCTACAGTTCTCCCTGATGGCCTTCAAACTGTTGCCCAGATGTGGTCCTTTGCTTGCTTTTATCTGGCCCTTTGGGGTATTATCTCCCCCCCACCCCTGCTATGAGCAACAAAGGGGCATAATCCCTCCCCCAATGAAAGGGCACAATTCCTCTCAATGACACCAACAATCTGGACCTTAGGGTTACCCAATAGGCTCCACCCACCAAAGGGGAGTGCAGAGACAAGATCAGTCCTCCTGCAGCAGAGCTGTGGGAGGGGCCCAGAAGGCTCCACCCTCTATAGAAAACTACAGGAGGGGGTGGGGACAAGACCAGCCCCCCTGCAAAAGGATAGAGCAGAGCTGTGGGAGGGGCCCATATGTCTCCAACCTCTATAGTAAACTACAGGAGGGGGCAGAGACAAGACCAGTCCCCCTGCGAAAGGATAGGGATGTGGGAGGGGCCCATAAGGCTCCACCTGTTACAGGAGGAGGCGGAGTCCAGTCCCCCTACACAAGGAGAGATCAGCAGTGGGCGGTCTTTATTACAGGAAGGTCTCACACTGGATTACTGCACAGATCTGGGAGAAGTCACATAACCGATGGATTTATTGTCCCGGGGTTCAGATTAAACATTCAGAGTCGGTAGAGTTTCTCTTTGGCGGAGGAATTGCACTGAGTCACGTGACTGCGGTTCTCCTACTCTGGACGCCCACCCGGCGGGTACACCTCCCTGTGCTCCGCCCACTCTCAGACGTTTCAGGTCACGGTGGAATGGTCGGCACCTTCGCCCTGCGGAATGCTGGTGCAGAGTTGGCCCCGCTGGGCGGTCTTTGAGCCGGGGGAGGGGCAGGAGCATACAGAGCGTCTGGTGGCTTCACTCCACGTGCAGACTGACTGCTCTCGGCAGGGACACAGTTCATGGTGGGCGGGCCGGTACTCCTGCCAGGGGCGTACACCCGGGACAGGCGCTCCAGACTGCCAGGTGCAGTAGCAGGTTTATGGGGATGATGTGAGCCCAGTCCAGGAGAGGGAACCCTCACCGGACCCCTTAGTGAGGGCGGGGGAGGGGTGGAGCAGAGGGCTTCATGTGTTGTCCTCAGTTTTGGGTGTGGAGGGCACGGCGCTCGCTTGTACCGGTGTAATTCGGAAGAGTCCGGTGTCTGTGGAGAGGTCCGGCGCTCCGGATCCCCCAACAAGTCCCTCTTTACAGCCTCCAGAGACCTGAGGAACACGGAAAGGACAACATTAGGGGACATGCAAGGTGTGCGGCACTCCGGCCAGACATACAGGGCTGGGAAAAAGTATTTGCACCCTTTTTTTTTTGCATATTTCTTACTTAAATAATTCAGATCATCAAACTAAATTTAATATTACACAAAGATAATCCGAGGAAATGCCGACCAGCGTGCGACGATATACCTCGGCACAATGGCATGACGGGGCATATGGGCGTACAGGTACGTCCCCTTTAATATGCAGTGGCCGCAAGCTCCCCCTACATCAGGTGTCCTCATCACAGTGCTCCCCTACATCAGGTGTCCCCATCACAGTGCTCCCCTACATCAGGTGTCCCCATCACAGTGCTCCCCTACATCAGGTGTCCCAATCACAGTGCTCCCCTACATCAGGTGTCCCCATCACAGTGCTCCCCTACATCAGGTGTCCCCATCACAGTGCTCCCCTACATCAGGTGTCCCCATCACAGTGCTCCCCTACATCAGGTGTTCCCATCACAGTGCTCCCCTACATCAGGTGTCCCCATGACAGTGCTCCCCTACATCAGGTGTTCCCATCACAGTGCTCCCCTACATCAGGTGTTCCCATCACAGTGCTCCCCTACATCAGGTGTCCCAATCACAGTGCTCCCCTACATCAGGTGTTCCCATCACAGTGCTCCCCTACATCAGGTGTCCCCATCACAGTGCTCCCCTACATCAGGTGTCCCCATCACAGGGCTCCCCTACATCAGGTGTTCCCATCACAGTGCTCCCCTACATCAGGTGTCCCCATCACAGGGCTCCCCTACATCAGGTGTTCCCATCACAGTGCTCCCCTACATCAGGTGTTCCCATCACAGTGCTCCCCTACATCAGGTGTCCCAATCACAGTGCTCCCCTACATCAGGTGTCCCCATCACAGTGCTCCCCTACATCAGGTGTCCCCATCACAGTGCTCCCCTACATCAGGTGTCCCCATCACAGTGCTCCCCCCACATCAGGTGTCCCCATCACAGTGCTCCCCCCCCACATCAGGTGTCCCCATCACAGTGCTCCCCTCCCCCCACATCAGGTGTCCCCATCACAGTGCTCCCCTACATCAGTCCCCATTACACAGTGCTCTCCCTCCCCCTCCCCATCACAGTGCTCCCCCTACATCAGGTGTCCCCATCACAGTGCTCCCCTACATCAGGTGTCCCCATCACAGTGCTCCCCTACATCAGGTGTCTGTGTCCCCATCACAGTGCTCCCCTACATCAGGTGTCCCCATCACAGTGCTCCCTACATCAGGTGTCCCCATCACAGTGCTCCCCTACATCAGGTGTCCCCATCACAGTGCTCCCCTACATCAGGTGTCCCCATCACAGTGCTCCCCTACATCAGGTGTCCCCATCACAGTGCTCCCCTACATCAGGTGTCCCCATCACAGTGCTCCCCTACATCAGGTGTCCCCATCACAGTGCTCCCTACATCAGGTGTCCCCATCACAGTGTCCCCTACATCAGGTGTACCAATCACAGTGCTCCCCTACATCAGGTGTCCTCATCACAGTGCTCCCCTACATCAGGTGTCCCCATCACAGTGCTCCCCTACATCAGGTGTCCCCATCACAGTGCTCCCCTACATCAGGTGTCCCCATCACAGCACTCCCCTACATCAGGTGTCCCCATCACAATGCTCCCCTACATCAGGTGTCCCCATCACAGTGCTCCCCTACATCAGGTGTCCCCATCACAGCGCTCCCCTACATCAGGTGTCCCCATCACAGTGCTCCCCCTACATCAGGTGTCCCCATCACAGTGCTCCCCTACATCAGGTGTCCCCATCACAGTGCTCCCCTACATCAGGTGTCCCCATCACAGTGCTCCCCTACATCAGTCCGGCGAACTCGATGTCCGTAGGGATACCCGCGATCGTCACCCGGAGAGGAAGAACGAGGAAATTTTGATGTAAACAAGGCATTTCCCCATTCTTCCTAGCGACAGGACACTGATCGTCTGTTTCCTGTCATCAGGAGCAGTGATGTGCCACTCGTAGCCACGGTTAGGATCACTCCCTAGGATACAGTTAACCCCTTCCTAGCCCCCTGCAGGGGGTCCGGTCCTTTTGCTTGCTATCTAAACCTCATAGAGAAGTTTTGGTGGAGATACAATATAACAAATCCCCTCCAGAGGGATGTCAAGGCTGCCATTGCTTTATTTCAGGAAATGCTCAATGCCTGGCAGTCTTTGGGGAGGAGCCTGTAGCCAATCAGAACTTCAGATCTGCTTTTGCAGTGTAATTCCTGAAGGGGGCAGTGCACACACACCCCTCCCCCAATAAACCCCTCCCCCTCACCTGGCCGGGGTCGTTATCCTGGCAGACGCCATCTTGGCTGATTGTACAGGTGTCACCGGTGGCCGATCGGTCTGCAGATCTCTCTCGATGATTCGTCGCTCCTTCTTCAGCTCTACAAAGAGAGAAAAAGTCAGAAACCTTTCCGGTGTGATGGCGGCCAGGCGATCGGAACGTCCACCTACCTGTCAGAGAAGGTTCCGGTGTCCGGATCTCCTCGGCGTACCGATAGTCTTCTTCTAGGAGCTCCTATATAGAGAAGAGGGGGAGGAGACGTCAGATCCACCCATCATAGGGGGGCGGGGCTAATAACTGAGCTGGTTGCCCCCAGCAACCACACCGGACTCTCGTGTCTAGAGCATTATGGGTGAACCGAATAAAGAATCTGATTGGATGTTATGGAGCAGAAGAAAAGTTCATTCTTCACCTTCCACCATGAGAGGGTCTTCTTCCCCGAATACATCCAATGTAAAAATGATTCCTAAATATTAATGGCGCCTTCAGTGCCGACGCGTTTCAGGACCCTATAGCTGCAGCAGGGAGCTCCGTCACTTTCCGAGCAGCACACCCAGCCCCCCTATACCCAGCGTGAGCCCCACCTACTGACCCAATGGACCCCACCTACTGACCCAATGGGCTCCACCTACTGACACAATGGACCCCACCTATTGACCCAATGGACCCCACCTACTGACCCAATGGGCTCCACCTACTGACACAATGGGCCCCACCTACTGACCCAATGGACCCCACCTACTGACCCAATGGGCTCCACCTACTGACACAATGGGCTCCACCTACTGACACAATGGGCCCCACCTACTGACCCAATGGACCCCACCTACTGACCCAATGGGCTTCACCTACTGGCCCAATGGACCCCACCTACTGACCCAATGGACCCCACCTACTGACCCAATGGACCCCACCTACTGACCCAATGGGCCCCACCTACTGACCCAATGGGCTCCCCCTACTGGCCCAATGGACTCCCCCTACTTGCCCAATGGACTCCCCCTACTTGCCCAATGGGCTCCCCCTACTGACCCAATGGGCTCCACCTACTGACCCAATGGGCTCCACCTACTGACCCAATGGACCCCACCTACTGACCCAATGGACTCCCCCTACTGACCCAATGGACCCCCTCTACTGACCCAATGAGCTTCACCTACTGGCCCAATGGACCCCCCCTACTGACCCAATGGGCTGCCCCTACTGACCCAATGGACCCCCCTACTGACCCAATGGACCCCTCGTACTGACCCAATGGACCCCTCCTACTGACCCAATGGGCTCCACCTACTGGCCCAATGGACCCCCCCTACTGACCCAATGGACCCCACCTACTGACCCAATGGGCCCCCACCTACTGACCCAATGGTCCCCCCCCTACTGACCCAAATCGGGGTCACCTCAGTGCAGCATCATAAGGGACCCATCATTTCTAATGGCCTGCCAGGGACCAGAGGAGAACAAGACGCTCTGCCCGCCCATAAGCCGCTGATTGGACGATGAGGAGTCTGAGGGTTGGGGGCCCATATTCTGCAGTAAGGAAGGCTATGTATGCGTTTCTGCCCAATCGGTACTGGAGCTTATCTTGTCCTACATAGCTGGGGCCCCATATGACACCATGGGCCCCCATGTCTGGACTGCCTCCTCTTTGCCCTACATCAGGTGTCCCCATCACAGTGCTCCCCTACATCAGATCTCCTCATCAAAGTGCTCCTACATCAGGTGTCCCCATCACAGTGCTCCCCTACATCAGGTGTCCCCATCACAGTGCTCCCTACATCAGGTGTCCTCATCATCACAGTGCTCCCTTACATCAGGTGTCCTCATCACAGTGTCCCCCTACATCAGGTGTCCTCATCACAGTGTCCCCCTACATCAGGTGTCCTCCCCATCACAGTGCTCCCCCTACATCAGGTGTCCCCATCACAGTGCTCCCCTACATCAGGTGTCTCCCATCACAGTGCTCCCCCTACATCAGGTGTCCCCATCACAGTGCTCCCCTACCAGGTGTCCCCATCACAGTGTCCCCTACATCAGGTGTCCCCATCACAGTGTCCCCTACATCAGGTGTCCCCATCACAGTGTCCCCTACCAGGTGTCCTCATCACAGTGCTTCAGGTGTACATCACAGTGCTCCCCTACATCAGGTGTCCCCATCACAGTGCTCCCCTACATCAGTGTCCTCATCACAGTGCTTCCCCTACATCAGGTGTCCCACCATCACAGTGCTCCTTCCCTACATCAGGTGTCCCAAGCACAGTGCTCCCCCTACATCAGGTGTCCCCATCACAGTGCTCCCCTACATCAGGTGTCCCCATCACAGTGCCCCCCTACATCAGGTGTCCCCATCACAGTGCTCCCCTACATCAGGTGTCCCCATCACAGTGCCCCCTACATCAGGTGTCCCCATTACAGTGCTCCCCTACATCAGGTGTCCCCATAACAGTGCTCCCCTACATCAGATCTCGTCATCACAGTGCTCCCCTACATCAGGTGTCCCAATCACAGTGCTCCCCCTACATCAGGTGTCCCCATCACAGTGGTCCCCCTACATCAGGTGTCCCCCACAGTGCTCCCTACATCAGGTGTCCCAATCACAGTGCCCCCTACATCAGGTGTCCCCATCACAGTGCTCCCCTACATCAGATCTCCTCATCACAGTGCTCCCCTACATCAGGTGTCCCCATCACAGTGGTCCCCCTACATCAGGTGTCCCCATCACAGTGCTCCCTACACATCAGGTGTCCCAATCACAGTGCCCCCTACATCAGGTGTCCCCCATCACAGTGCCACCCTTCCCCCCTACTCCCCTACATCAGATCTCCTCATCACAGTGCTCCCCTACATCAGGTGTCCCCATTACAGGTTGTGCCTACTACCCCCACCCCCCTACATCAGGTGTCCCCATCACAGTGCTCCCCCTACATCAGGTGTCGTTCCCATTACAGTGCTCCCCTACATCAGGTGTCCCCCATCACAGTGCTCCCTACATCAGGTTTTGTCCCAATCACAGTGCTCCCCTACATCAGGTGTCCCCATCACAGTGGTCCCCCTACATCAGGTGTCCCCATCACAGTGCTCCCTACATCAGGTGTCCCAATCACAGTGCCCCCTACATCAGGTGTCCCCATTACAGTGCTCCCCTACATCAGGTGTCCCCATCACAGTGCTCCCCCCTACATCAGGTGTCCCCATCACAGTGCTCCCCTACATCAGGTGTCCCCATCACAGTGCTCCCCTACATCAGGTGTCCCAATCACAGTGCCCCCTACATCAGGTGTCCCCATCACAGTGCTCCCCCTACATCAGGTGTCCCCATCACAGTGCTCCCTACATCAGGTGTCCCAATCACAGTGCCCCCTACATCAGGTGTCCCCATCACAGTGCTCACCCCCCTAACATCAGGTGTCCCCATCACAGTGCTCCCCTACATCAGGTGTCCCCATCACAGTGCTCCCCTACATCAGGTGTCCCCATCACAGTGCTCCCCTACATCAGGTGTCCCAATCACAGTGCCCCCTACATCAGGTGTCCCCATCCCCACAGTGCTCCCCCTACATCAGGTGTCCCCATCACAGTGTCCCCCCACATCAGGTGTCCCCATCACAGTGTCCCCTACATCAGGTGTCCCCATCACAGTGCTCCCCTACATCAGGTGTCCCCATCACAGTGCTCCCCTACATCAGGTGTCCCCATCACAGTGCTCCCCTACATCAGGTGTCCCCATCACAGTGCTCCCCTACATCAGGTGTCCCCATCACAGTGCTCCCCTACATCAGGTGTCAGAAGGGAGAAGATGGAAGGATCAGCAGTGTTCTCAATACACCACTGGAGGGCGCCATATAGTATCAGTATATGGTGCAGCCCAACAAAATACGGCGGCGGAGCGAAAAAATGGAGGACTGGATATCATTATCACTCTGATGACGGGGGAGGGGGGGGGAACCAGGGAAGACCAAATACAATGGGGCTGATTTACTAAAGGCAAATAGCCTGTGCACCGTGCAAAGTGCAATTGTTCCAGAGCTTTGTAAATGAGGAGAAGCCTCACATGCAAGGAAAATTATAAAAAACAATGTTTTCTTGCACATGATTGGATAATGGAAGTCAGCAGAGCTTCCCCACATGTACTAAGCCTTGGAGAAAGTGCTCAGTCTATTTGCCTTTAGTAAATCAGCCCCATTGTGTATGAGAGGCGGTGAAGAAAAAGGAAGTTCTGTGAAGCAACCAGCAGAGGGCGACATGACTGCACCCAGAGCGGACCCCATATCCATAGAATGAGATCCGAAGACATTATCCCCCCCCCCCCCCCCCCCCCCCCCCCTATCCCAATCCGAGATATAAGAGGTGCGATCCACAGGAAATGATCGATCTCACCAGAATAATCATCTGTTATCACATTTCTTCTCCCATATGTTACAATGTATTCTATAACAAAACTCCTCCCACATTACACTCTAATGTCCCCCCCCCCCCCACATAGTCACATCAGTCTCTGTACAGAGGAGCTTACACTCTAATGTCCCCTCCCCCCACAGTCACATCAGTCTCTGTACAGAGGAGCTTACACTCTAATGTCCCCTCCCCCCACAGTCACATCAGTCTCTGTACAGAGGAGCTTACACTCTAAAGTCCCCTCCCCCCACAGTCACATCAGTCTCTGTACAGAGGAGCTTACACTCTAATGTCCCCTCCCCCCACAGTCACATCAGTCTCTGTACAGAGGAGCTTACACTCTAATGTCCCCTCCCCCCCACAGTCACATCAGTCTCTGTACAGAGGAGCTTACACTCTAATGTCCCCTCCCCCCACAGTCACATCAGTCTCTGTACAGAGGAGCTTACACTCTAATGTCCCCTCCCCCCACAGTCACATCAGTCTCTGTACAGAGGAGCTTACACTCTAATGTCCCCTCCCCCCCACAGTCACATCAGTCTCTGTACAGAGGAGCTTACACTCTAATGTCCCCTCCCCCCACAGTCACATCAGTCTCTGTACAGAGGAGCTTACACTCTAATG
The DNA here is from genome assembly GCA_029574335.1 of Rana kukunoris. NCBI lineage: Eukaryota > Metazoa > Chordata > Amphibia > Anura > Ranidae > Rana > Rana kukunoris. Next base: position 174,841 of record JAJQKJ010001816.1, on the reverse strand, counting down.
TCCCCTCCCCCCCACAGTCACATCAGTCTCAGGACAGAGGAGCTTACACTCTAATGTCCCCTCCCCCCCACAGTCACATCAGTCTCTGTACAGAGGAGCTTACACTCTAATGTCCCCTCCCCCCCACAGTCACATCAGTCTCTGTACAGAGGAGCTTACACTCTAATGTCCCCTCCCCCCCACAGTCACATCAGTCTCTGTACAGAGGAGCTTACACTCTAATGTCCCCTCCCCCCCACAGTCACATCAGTCTCTGTACAGAGGAGCTTACACTCTAATGTCCCCTCCCCCACGGTCGCTCAGCCCTCCTCTCACTGAACACATACAGGTGGGTCTCGGGGGTCACTTACATGCAGGTTGGTGATCTCTCTCTTCAGGGACTGACACTCCTCCTCCAGCAGTGATCTGGGAAGAAGAAGGCGGAGTCACTCACATGTGGAATTTTTCTGTAAACATTTATAGCTCCTCTGATTGGACCAATCACAGAGGAGGATTAATTGTACAATCGGCGCTGACCGATCGCAGGGCCTCACATCGCCCCGCGCCAAATTCCCCTCTGGGAAAGGATTCTGTACATCTCCGGAGAGATCAGTCCCGGGCCGCACACACTCCATGCTGACGGGGGAGTCGCCCCCCTGAGGACGCCCACTGGTAGTGAAACATGTTGGGCAGGGCCTAGCTGGTGACATCATCACGCCCGTCGGGAGCGGAGGGGGTGGTGGTGACGCGTCATATTCGGCTCCCCCATCACAGACTGCTCCGGAAGTGCTGTGGCGGCCAACTGCGCATGCGCGATGCGTTCCAATGCATTTACGACACTGCACACCAGCGAAGCCGTCATTTAGAGCGACGTGGACTTAGTGGAAAGTGGCCAGTGGCCCTCACGTCCTCGCTGCGCTCGCTCCGCCTCCTGGCTCTTTTTTTAACATCCTCCAATCCACGTGGGTGTTAAGGAAAGAGCCTGGATGCCGCCCGAGGTTTCGCTGGTGTGCACTGCCGTAAATCCATTGGAACGCATCGCGCATGCGCAGTTGGCCGCCGCAGCACTTCCGGAGCAGTCTGTGATGGGGAGCCGAGTATGACGGCACAGCGGTTTTTACTTTATGGGATTCATACATGACATCCCGGGGGGGGGGCAATGTAGACGGGAACCAATTATACCCCCAGCATGGCGTGTGGGAGGAAACCTGCGCTGGAACAGGGAGGACATGCAAACTCCATGCAGGTAGTGTTGGTTTTTACTGCGATTTTAACGCTCCGTTTTTACCGCTTTTTTACATTCATTTCAATGGAGAGGGGCACGGGGAGCGTTTTAATAGCGCTAGTTTTACCGCAAAAACGTGGCAAAAATGCACCAGTGTGAAAGGGCTCTTAGACCCCAATAAAGAGGCCCCTCCCCCCCCCCCGAGTGACCCCATAATGGAGGGGTGATCACATTTCCTGATGGATAATTTCTCTCTCCACTGATTGTTTCTGCAGTATTACTTATTTTATTATTGCTACATTCTTTAATATAACTTTATTTAAACAAATTAAAAACACAATGTCATTTTCACTCCTAAATCCTCAATTTTTTTATTGAAATAATCCCCGGTGATCCCGCCATAAAGATCCTTGATTATGCACTTCCTGTTATGTGGTGACAACGCTCTGTCCCTGTCATGCGGTGGGTTTTCTGCGTTGTCACCCCGTCACATCATCACGTTACCCAGACGCATAACTAGAACCTTCAGGGCTTCGGTGCAAGAAATCATGAAGGGTCCCCCCCCCCCCGGGGTCCTTCCCACTGGTCCCAGGGCCCTTTACTCCGATTGTGGGACCGGCCTTGGGGGCCCTTCCCACTGCTCACAGGGCCCCTTACTCCCATGGAGGGACCGGCCCCGGAGGCCCTTCCCACTGATCCCAGGGCCCTTTACTCCCATTGTGGGACCGGCCTTGGGGGGCCTTCCCACTGGTCCCAGGGCCCTTTACTCCCATTGTGGGACCGGCCCCGGAGGCCCTTCCCACTGATCCCAGGGCCCTTTACTCCCATTGTTGGACCGGGCCCCGGGGCCCTTTCCACTGGTCCCAGGGCCCTTTACTCCCATGGAGGGACCGGCCCCGGAGGCCCTTCCCACTGATCCCAGGGCCCTTTACTCCCATTGTTGGACCGGGCCCCGGGGCCCTTTCCACTGGTCCCAGGGCCCTTTACTCCCATGGAGGGACCGGCCCCGGAGGCCCTTCCCACTGGTCCCAGGGCCCTTTACTCCCATGGAGGGACCGGCCCCGGAGGCCCTTCCCACTGGTCCCAGGGCCCTTTACTCCCATTGTTGGACCGGGCCCCGGGGCCCTTTCCACTGGTCCCAGGGCCCTTTACTCCCATGGAGGGACCGGCCCCGGAGGCCCTTACCACTAATCCCAGGGCTCTCTACCCCCATTGTGGGACAGGCCCTTACCACTAATCCCAGGGCTCTCTACCCCCATTGTGGGACAGGCCCTTACCACTAATCCCAGGGCTCTCTACCCCCATTGTGGGACAGGCCCTTACCACTAATCCCAGGGCTCTCTACCCCCATTGTGGGACAGGCCCTTACCACTAATCCCAGGGCTCTCTACCCCCATTGTGGGACAGGCCCTTACCACTAATCCCAGGGCTCTTTACTCCCATTGTGGAACCCTTTATTATGGTCCTGAATGAAGACACCTTCCTGCTGTCTGGGGTCCCCCCCCCCCCCACGGTGGTGGAACACCGGTGCGACCTTTGTGACCCTGGTATCTCCGCCACTGGTGGCAGTAGCTTTTTTTTGTTGTTGTTGTTGTTATATTTTTTACCAAATTATTTTCTTTAAAAATACATTTACGACTTCTGATGGTGGTGGGGGGGGGGGGGGGGGGGCTCTTGACATCTGATGTAAGGGGGGTGGGGTGCTGATACAACCGGCCCTTTGAGGGCAACCATAATGCTGATGTGGCCCACAAAGAAGTGGAGTTTGACACCCCCCTGCTCTACATGCTGCCGACCCCGTCGCCCTCCTATCCAGGTGTAATGGGGGGGGGGGGGGGGCTGCACAGGCCCCCCCCTTGAGCAAGGGGCTGGGTTTAGCAAGGGCGACCCCTACATGTACATCCCTGACATTACCCCCCTGTTGGAGAATTCATGTTGCCATGCCAACAAACTACACAGGTTCACCATTGTCGCCATAAAGGTGACAACTCTCTGTCCTCATTTTCCAATTGGTCTTCTGTGTTGTCACCCCGTTGTTTCTTCCTCTGATAGAAGCTACACCAACACAGGTATGGTTCACCATTGTCACCACAAGGTGGCAGCACTCTGTGTTCCAATGTATTCTACTCTATTGTTTTTATTTTATTGCATTCTCTTCTATTCTGTTTCTTTATTTTTCTATTCCATTTTATTCTGTTAGAATTCGATTCAAATTTCAGATGAAACTTTATTTCATTATTTCAGACTCGTTTAAATTTGTTACTATTGTACTTCCGAATTTTCGAATAACAAAAAAATTATATTCTATTGTTTTTATTCTACTGCATTCTTTTCTATTCAGTTTTATTCTTTTATTTTCTATTCTATTTATTTTCTATTTTCATTTTATTCTATTCTTGTTTTCGAATTCGATTCACATTTTGGATGAAATTATTTCAAACTTTTATTTTTACTATTGTACATTCAAATTTCCAAATAACAAAAAAATGATATTCCATTATTTTTGTTCTATTGCATTCTTTTCCAGTTCAATTATTTTATTTTCTATTCTATTCTATTTTATTTCTTTTTTTTATACTATTTGATTTCTTTTCTATTTTATTCTATTCTTGTTTTCGAATTCGATTCAGATTTTGGATGAATTATTATTTTTTTCATTATTTCAAACTTTTAATTTTACTATTGTACATCCGAATTTGCGGATAACAGAAAAATTATATTCTATTAATTGTATTCTATTGCATTCTTTTCTATTTTATTTATTTTCTATTTCTATTTGATTAAATTCTTGTTTTTAAATTTGATTCACATTTTGGGTGAAATAATTTTCAAACTTTTAATTTTACTATTGTACATCCAAATTTCCAAATAAACAAACATTATATTCTATTGTTTTTATTCTATTGCATTCTTTTCCAAAAAAAAAAAAAAAAAAATTCAAATTTTATTTATTTTCTATTTTTTTTTATTCTATTCTTGTTTTCGAATTCGATTCAGATTTTGGATGAATTATTATTTTTTTCATTATTTCAAACTTTTAATTTTACTATTGTACATCCGAATTTGCGAATAACAGAAAAATGATATTCTATTAATTTTATTCTATTGCATCCTTTTCTATTTTATTTATTTTCTATTTCTATTTGATTATATTCTTGTTTTTAAATTTGATTCACATTTTGGGTGAAATGTTTTTTTTTCATTATTTCAAACTTTTAATTTTACTAATGTACATCCAAATTTCCAAATAAACAAAAATTATATTCTATTGTTTTTGTTCTATTGCATTTTTTTCCATTTCAATTTTAAAAAAAAAAATCAAATTTTATTTATTTTCTATTTTTTTTTTATTCAATTCTTGTTTTCGAATTCGATTCACATTTTGGGTGAATTTTCTTTTCATTATTTCAAACTTTTAATTTTACTATTGTACATCCAAATTTCCAAATAACCCAAAAAAACATATTCCATTGTTTTTGCTCTATTGCATTCTTTTCCATTCCAATGTAATTTTTTTATTTTCTGTTCTGTTCTATTCTATTTTATTTATTTTATCTTTGATTTATTTTCTATTTCTATTTTATTTCATTCTTGTTTTTAAATTCGATTCACATTTTGGATGAAATTTTGTTTAATTTTTTTAAACTTTAAATTTTACTATTGTACATCCAAATTTCCAAATAACCAAAAAATTATATTTTATTGTTTTTGTTCTATTGCATTCTTTTCTATTCAATTTTATCCTTTTATTTTCTATTTATATTTTATTCTACTCTTGTTTTTCTAATTCGATTCACATTTTGGATGATTTTTTTTTTTTTCATTATTTCAGATTCGTTTAAATTCGTCACTATTGTAATTCGGAAAATTTGGATACATTCAAATCTCTGAACGATGAAAATTTGTCTGAATTTTGATTCGGAAAGTAAACGAAGCGCACAAGTCTAATAAGGGAGCTGCTGCCGAGATAATGAGGTGCAGGAGGGAGTGCATGCAGACATATAGGGCCAGATTCTCGTATCCCCGCGTATCTGGCAGCGGCGCGTAGCGTATCCTATTAAGCTACGCCGCCGCAACTTTGGACGCAAGTACCGTATTCTCAAAGCACTTGCGTCCTAAGTTACGGCAGCGTAGCGTAAATGGGCCGGCGTAAGCCCGGGTAATTCCAATGTGGATGAGGTGGGCGTGTTTTATGCAAATGTGTTGTGACCCCACGTTTTTGACGTTTTGCGTAACCCGTTCGCGAATAGGGATATGCGTAAGTTACGTTCACGTCGAAAGCATTGACTATTTGCGACGTGATTTCGCGCATGCGCACTGGGAAACCTCCACGGACGGCGCATGCGCAAAATCACGTCGCAAATGGTCAATGCTTTCGACGTGAGCGTAACTTACGCAAATCCCTATTCGCGAACGGCTTACGCAAACGACGGAAAATACGACGCTGTCCCGACGTCCATACTTAACATTGTGTACGCCTCACCTACGAAAAAAGTTACCCCTCATATAGCAGGGGTAACTTTACGCAAACGACGTAAAATACGACGATCGGGCGCAATTACGTTCGGGAATCGGCGTATTTAGCTCATTTGCATATTCGACGCGGCTAAACGACGGAAGCGCCACCTAGCGGCCAGCGTAAACATGCAACTTAGATCCGACGGCGTAAGAGATTTACGTCGCTCGTATCCAAGCAAAATTCCGGCGTATGTTGTTTTCTGAATACAGAAAATAGATACGCTGGCGCATCTAAGAACTTACGCGGCGTATCTCGAAATACGCCGACGTAACTCGGCTGAGAATCTGGCCCCTTGTGGATGAAAGAGGCTGCAGGAGATCAGCATTAAAAAAATGTGGTGACACTTTGTTACTTTGTATCACAAATGTACCAAAAAAAAAAAGCTGGATGTGACTATGGGAGTAATTCAAGAAATATCCCCCCTTCCCCCGATATAAGGGGTTAAACTTCTACCGCCGATCGTTCGCTCGCATGCTGAGGAGGCAGAAAATCATTGGCTGGACCCGGTGAATCTGGCAGGCCTCTCTGGCCGATTCTTGGAAAGCCGCAGCTCGCTGGCTCGCCATTTTGTTGGATAAAGCAGAAACAGATGCGGCCAGCAGTGAAATCCCAGCGGGGCCGGACCCGAGCGCCGTTTTCACCGGATCAGCACTTTTTTCCCGCAAACAAAAGAACAAAAACACATCCAGGCTGGAGGGCCCCCGGGGCCACTTCTACTGGGGGGGGGGGGGAGGCGCAGACAGCGGCGCTCACTAAATGCAGCCAGATGTCCAGACAATGAATTCCATGAAACATAAACTGGAAGAGGAAAGTGATGATCCGTGTCCACATTCCGCACATTCACAGCGGCGGAGTGGCGGAGTGGTCGGCACTTCTGTCCTGCAGCACCGGAGTCCTCGGCTCCAATCCCGACCAGGACACGATCTGCATGGAGTTTGCACGTCCTCCATACAATTGTGTAATAAATGGCCCCCTAGTAGTGTGAGGTAGGCAGGGCCGCCATCAGGGGGGTACAGGCATTACACCTGTAAGGGGCCCGATGGTCCCCAGGGGCCCAGACGCCCCCCCTTTTTTTTCCCCGTATGATCCCCCCACCTTTAGAAACTCGCGGCAGGCTCCCCTTTTTTTTTCCGTCTGACCCCCCCACACCTTTAGCAACTCGTGGCAGGGGCCCCACCCCGTTTTTGTTTCGTCTGACCCCCCACACCTTTAGCAACTCGGGAAGGGGCCCCCCGTTTTTTTCGTCTGATCCCCCACCTTTAGCAACTCACGGCAGGGCCCCCCCCCCGTTTTTTTCCCCTTCTGACCCCTCACGATTAGAAACTTGCGGCAGGGTATCCCCCCAGTTTTTTTTCCGTCTGACCCCCCCACAACTTTAGCAACTCGCGGCAGGCCCCCCCGTTTTTTTCCCGTCTGACCCCTTACCTTTAGAAACTTGTGGCAGGCCCCCCGTTTTTTTTTTCCGTCTGATCCCCGACCTTTAGCAACTCACGGCACGGCCCCCCTTGTTTTTTTTTCTGATCCCCCCACCTTTAGCAACTCACGGCAGGGCCCCCCCCCCGTTTTTTTCCCCTTCTGACCCCTCACGATTAGAAACTTGCGGCAGGGTATCCCCCCTGTTTTTTTTTCCGTCTGACCCCCCCACAACTTTAGCAACTCGCAGCAGGCCCCCCCGTTTTTTTCCCGTCTGACCCCTTACCTTTAGAAACTTGTGGCAGGCCCCCCCGTTTTTTTTTCCGTCTGATCCCCGACCTTTAGCAACTCACGGCACGGCCCCCCTTGTTTTTTTTTCTGATCCCCCCACCTTTAGCAACTCGTGGCAGGGGCCCCACCCCGTTTTCGTTTCGTCTGACCCCCCACACCTTTAGCAACTCGGGAAGGGGCCCCCCGTTTTTTTCGTCTGATCCCCCACCTTTAGCAACTCACGGCAGGCCCCCCCCCCCGTTTTTTTTTCCCTTCTGACCCCTCACGATTAGAAACTTGCGGCAGGGTATCCCCCCAGTTTTTTTTTCCGTCTGATCCCCCCACAACTTTAGAAACTTGTGGCAGGCCCCCCCGTTCTTTTTTCCGTCTGATCCCCGACCTTTAGCAACTCACGGCACGGCCCCCCCTCGTTTTTTTTCTGATCCCCCCACCTTTAGCAACTCATGGCATGGGCCCCCCCCGTTTTTTTTTCCCGTCTGACCCCCCCCACGTTTACAAACTCGCGGCAGGGCACCCCCCCCATTTTTTTCCGTCTGACTCCCCCTCAACTTTAGAAACTCGCGTCAGGGGCCCCCCTTTTCTTTTTTTCCCATCTGACGCCCCCACCTTTAGAAACTCTCGTCAGGGGCCCCCCTTTTCTTTTTTCCCCATCTGACCCCCCCACCTTTAGAAACTCGCAGCAGGCCACCCCGTTTTTTTTCCCTCTGACCCCCCCCCCCACCTTTAGAAACTAGCGGCAGGGTTCGGAAAATCTCCGCCATGGATGACGTCTGCAGATCCCTCCACGGACTGTTTATCCCATTACATGCTGAACATAAGGGGGGGGGGGGGGGGGGCTGTAGCCGTGACTTGGATCGCGGAACGCTCCGACACTCTCCGCCAAAAATACAAAACCGACGGCTCCGGATTTTACGGCCGGAGGTGCAATTATAAAAAATAATAGATTTCCGAAAACTAAAACCCGCATTCTCCACCTAAAACTCAACGCTGCACTTACAGTGATTGGAAACCTTCGTGTTTAAAAATAAATAAAGATAACAAACTTGTTATACTTACCTCACTGTGCAGTTCGTTTGGCAGAGTGTGGCCCCCGATCCTCCTCTTCTGGGGTCCCCCGACGGCGCTTGTGGCTCCTCCTGGCATCGGTAAACCCCCTAGGCCTAGGAGAAGCGCTCTCCCTGGGGGTTACTTTGCGGGCGCGCTCCTGAGTCCAGCATTTGCATCCATAGACACAAAATGCTGACTCGGCCCCGCCCCTAGACCATTGGATTTGATTGACAGCAGCAGGAGCCAATGACTGTGCTGCTAATAATCGATCCAATCAAGAGCTGAGAACCCCAGGCAGAGAGGAAGAGGGTGTCTCTGCCGAGAGAAGGAAGGGAGTGTAAGTGCCCGGTATTGGGGGGGCAGGAAGGGGGTGAAAGTGTCCGGTATTGGGTGAACAGGAAGGGGGTGAAACCAATACTGGGCACTTTCACCCCCTTCCCGCCCCCCCCCCAATACTGGGCACCAGTATTGGGGGCGGGAAGGGGGTGAAAGTGCTCGGTATTGAAGAGGGCAGTAAGGGGATGAAAGTGCCCAGTATTGGAGAGGTCAGGAAGGGGGTGAAAGTGCTCGGTATTGGAGAGGGCAGGAAGGGAGTGTAAGTGCCCGGTATTGGGGGGGGCAGGAAGGGGGTGAAAGTGTCCGGTATTGGTTGGGCAGGAAGGGGGTGAAACCAATACTGGGCACCAGTATTGGGGGGGGCGGGAAGGGGGTGAAAGTGCTCGGTATTGAAGAGGACAGTAAGGGGGTGAAAGTGCCCGGTATTGGAGAGGTCAGGAAAAGGGTGAAAGTGCCCGGTATTGGAGAGGGCAGGAAGGGGGTGAAAGTGCCCGGTATTGGAGAGGGCAGGAAGGGGGTGAAAGTGCCCGGTATTGGAGAGGGCAGGAAGGGGGTGAAAGTGCCAAGTATTGGGTGGGCAGGAAGGGGGTGAAAGTGCCCGTCATTGGGGAGGGCAGGAAGGGGGTGAAAGTGCCCAGTATTAGAGAGGTCAGGAAGGGGGTGAAAGTGCCCGGTATTGGAGAGGGCAGGAAGGGGATGAAAGTGCCCGGTATTGGAGAGGGCAGGAAGGGGGTGAAAGTGCCCGGTATTGGAGAGGTCAGGAAGGGGGTGAAAGTGCCCGGTATTGGAGAGGGCAGGAAGGGGGTGAAAGTGCCCGATATTGGAGGGGTCAGGAAGGGGGTGAAAGTGCCCGGTATTGGAGAGGGCAGGAAGGGGGTGAAAGTGCCCGATATTGGAGAGGGCAGGAAGGGGGTGAAAGTGCCCGATATTGGAGAGGGCAGGAAGGGGGTGAAAGTGCCCGATATTGGAGAGGTCAGGAAGGGGGTAAGAGTGCCCGGTATTGGAGAGGGCAGGAAGGGGGTGAAAGTGCCCGGTATTGGAGAGGGCAGAAAGGGGGTGAAAGTGCCCAGTATTGGAGAGGTCAGGAAGGGGGTGAAAGTGCCCGGTATTGGAGAGGGCAGGAAGGGGGTGAAAGTGCCCAATATTGGAGAGGTCAGGAAGGGGGTAAGAGTGCCCGGTATTGGGGAGGGAGGCAGGAAGGGGATGAAAGTGCCCGGTATTGGAGAGGGCAGGAAGGGGGTGAAAGTGCCCGGTATTGGAGAGGGCAGAAAGGGGGTGAAAGTGCCCAGTATTGGAGAGGTCAGGAAGGGGGTGAAAGTGCCCGGTATTGGAGAGGGCAGGAAGGGGGTGAAAGTGCCCAATATTGGAGAGGTCAGGAAGGGGGTAAGAGTGCCCGGTATTGGGGAGGGAGGCAGGAAGGGGATGAAAGTGCCCGGTATTGGAGAGGGCAGGAAGGGGGTGAAAGTGCCCGGTATTGGAGAGGGCAGGAAGGGGGTGAAAGTGCCCGGTATTGGAGAGGGCAGGAAGGGGGTGAAAGTGCCCAGTATTAGAGAGGTCAGGAAGGGGGTGAAAGTGCCCGGTATTGGAGAGGGCAGGAAGGGGATGAAAGTGCCCGGTATTGGAGAGGGCAGGAAGGGGGTGAAAGTGCCCGGTATTGGAGATGGCAGGAAGGGGGTAAGAGTGCCGGTATTGGGGAGGGAGGCAGGAAGGGGATGAAAGTGCCCTGTATTGGAGAGGGCAGGAAGGGGGTGAAAGTGCCCGGTATTGGAGAGGTCAGGAAGGGGGTGAAAGTGCCCAGTATTGGAGAGGGCAGGAAGGGGGTGAAAGTGCCCGATATTGGAGGGGTCAGGAAGGGGGTGAAAGTGCCCGGTATTGGAGAGGGCAGGAAGGGGGTGAAAGTGCCCGATATTGGAGAGGGCAGGAAGGGGGTGAAAGTGCCCGATATTGGAGAGGTCAGGAAGGGGGTAAGAGTGCCCGGTATTGGAGAGGGCAGGAAGGGGGTGAAAGTGCCCGGTATTGGAGAGGGCAGAAAGGGGGTGAAAGTGCCCAGTATTGGAGAGGTCAGGAAGGGGGTGAAAGTGCCCGGTATTGGAGAGGGCAGGAAGGGGGTGAAAGTGCCCAATATTGGAGAGGTCAGGAAGGGGGTAAGAGTGCCCGGTATTGGGGAGGGAGGCAGGAAGGGGATGAAAGTGCCCGGTATTGGAGAGGGCAGGAAGGAGGTGAAAGTGCCCGGTATTGGAGAGGTCAGGAAGGGGGTGAAAGTGCCCGGTATTGGAGAGGGCAGGAAGGGGGTAAGAGTGCCCGGTATGATGTCAGACGGAGGATTCCCTGCTGTGCTGATTCTCCTGACAGATGATTTCATAACCATCATCTAAAGATCTCAGAGCGGGGGTCATAATTATAGGGTGGGAGAGGTGGAGGACCGGCTATACTTTACAGCTGACCACAAGCTGACCCCCCATTCCCCCCCCCCTCCATACTGGCAGTGCGGTCAGGGGCTGCGGCACCACATACGGAAGAAGAAACCGCCGGAGCTTGGAGCGACTCTGTGACTCCACAGATCTACACCGCATATTAAAGGGGCCCTCCACATCACAGCTGAAGTTTTATCTGCTTATGTTTACCCTCCCCCGATGGTCCCAGTATCATTACATTCATATTTCAGTACTAGTGATGTCATCACTGGGTCTCTGTACTTCTTTATGCGATGCAGGAAGGATAATGGCCAGCAGGGTGCTATACAGATCCACCTCTGACAGAAGCCTATGACACTCCTCCACCCTGTCCTATCAGAGATGACCCAGAGTCGGGACACTCATCCACCCTGTCCTATCAGAGATGACCCAGAGTCGGGACACTCCTCCACCCTGTCCTAGCAGAAATGACCCAGAGGAGGGACATTCCTCTTCCCTGTCCTAGCAGAGATAACCAAGAGGACGGGCACTCCTCCACCCTGTCCTAGCAGAAATGATCCAGAGAATGGACATTCCTCCACCTTGTCCCTGTCAGGGTTAGGGTCAGCCCTTCCTGATTAAAGAAGGCCGCTCAGCTGTCATTTAGTTTCCAGCTCTAATCTTTACACAGCGACTCACCTGGTGATGAAATCCTCCTCATCAGTCCTGCTGTCTGCTTAAGCTGTTCGGTCCAGATCCTCTCTGCCTTCGCCCGGTCAACATATCAGAGAATCTCTCCTGTGTATCTGTGAAAGATTTGCTTGGCTGATGTCCCTTCTGGTTCCTGATCCTGCTTGCTCTTCCACTACGCTGACTCTCCGGTTTCCTGATTTCCTGGCTTGTCCTGAAGTACGCTGATCCCTGACGCCCTGACATCCTGACTTGTCTGACTGTTCGTTCTGGTTTTGACCTACGTTTGCTCTGTTTACCTCTCGCTATTATTATTAAAACTAGTGTGATTTTTACTGCACTTCTGTCTCGGTGTGATTCATGGTTCCTGACAGTCCCAGCAGAGATGACCCAGAGGAGGGGCACTGCTCCACCCTATCCTATCAGAGATGACCCAGAGGAGGGACACTCCTCCCCCTTGTATTATCAGAGATAACCCAGAAAAGGGATATTCCTCTACCCTGTCCGAGCAGAGCTGATCCAGAGGAGGGACACTCCTCCAACATGGCCTGTCAGAGATGACCCAGAGGAGGGGCACTCCCCCACCCTGTCCTAGCAGAAATGACCCAGAGGAAGGACACTCCTCCACCTGGTCCTATCAGCGATGACCCAGAGGAGGGGCACTCCTCTACCCTGTCCTATCAGAGATGGCCCAGAGGAGGGAAATTCCTCTACCCTGTCCTAGCAGAAATGACCCAGAGAAAGGACATTCCTCCACCCCGTCCTATCAGAGAAATGACAGAAATGACCCACAGGAGGAGGAAAACTCCTCCACTTTATCCTATCACAAATGACCCAGAGGGGCACTCCTCCACCCTGTCCTATCAGCGATGACCCAGAGGAGGGGCACTCCTCTACCCTGTCCTATCAGAGATGGCCCAGAGGAGGGACACTCCTCTACCCTGTCCTATCTGAGATGACCCAGAGGAGGGACACTCCTCCACCTGGTCCTATCAGCGATGACCCAGAGGAAGGGCACTCCTCTACCCTGTCCTATCAGAGATGACCCAGAGGAGGGGCATTTCTCCACCCTGTCCTATCAGAAATGACCCAGAGGGGCACTCCTCCACCCTGTCCTAGCAGAAATTACCCAGAGGAGGGACACTCCTCCACCTGATCCTATCAGCGATGACCCAGAGGAGGGGCACTCCTCTACCCTGTCCTATCAGAGATGGCACAGAGGAGGGACACTTCTCCACCTGGTCCTATCAGCGATGACCCAGAGGAGGGGCACTCCTCCACCCTGTCCTATCAGAGATGGCCCAGAGGAGGGACATTTTCCCACCCTGTCCTATCAGAAATGACTCAGAGGAGGGACATTCCTCCACCCTGTCCTATCAGAGATGACCCAGAGGAGGGACACTCCTCCACCTGGTCCTATCAGTGATGACTCATGGCGTCAAAGAGCTGGAGCGTTGTGTGTAGAAGGCATGTAAAATTCATGTTGGAGGTTCGCGGGATTCAACATTGCGAGTTTTGTGGTCCGTGAGATCCGAAAGATTGGTGAATAAACGTCCCATAGCAGAAATGTAAAAGATTACTTTGCTCTATGGGGGGGGGGGGGGGAGGGACGGAACTAGTTAAACTGCCATCTGCTGGCTGCAAATTGTAAATATGAAGGGCCAGATTCTCAGAAGAGATACACCGTCGTATCTCTGTTTCTGAGGCGGTGTATCTATGCGACTGATTCTTAGAATCAGTTACGCATAGATTTGGCGTAGATCCGACTGCCGTAAGTCACTTACACCGTCGGATCTAAGCTGCAATGTTACGCTGGCCGCTAGGTGGCGTTTCCGTCGATTTCAGCGTCGAATATGCAAATGAGCCTGATACGGCGATTCCCGAACGTATTTGCGCCCCGTCGCCGTAGTTTACGTCGTTTGCGTAAGCGTAAGGTTACCCCTGCTATATGAGGGGTAACCTTGCGTAGGTTCGGCGTACACCATGTTAAGTATGGATGTCGGGACATACATACATCCTCGTTCTCGAATAGGGCTTTGCGTAAGTGACGTTCACGTCGGTTTCATTGACTTTTTGCGACGTGATTTGCACACTGGGCTATGTTTACGGCCGGCGCATGCGCAGTTCGTTCGGGGCGGGGGCGCGCTTAATTTAAATACAAGACGCCCACCTCCTTCCCACTTTGAATTATGCAGCCTTACGCCGGCCCATTTACGCTACGCCGCCGCAACTTACGGAGCAAGTCCTTTGAGAATACAGCACTTGCCCGTAAAAGCTGCAGAGGCGTAGCGTAAATGCGATACGCCAGAAAAAAGATATGCTGATCTACGAGAATCTGGCCCGAAGTGTTTTTATGTTTTATATATATATTTATTTTTTACCAGAATAAAAATATTATTTATTTATTACTTAAATGGGTCGTAACGTATTTTCTTTTAAATAACAAAAATGTCTTACCTCCACTGTGCAGTTCGTTTTGCACAGAGTGGCCCTGATTATGCTGTTCTGGGGTCCCTTGGCGGCTCTCGTGGTTCCTCCCCACAATAGTGAACCCCCTCTGGGAAGCTCTCTCCCGAGGGGGTTACCTTGCGGGCGCGCTCCCGTCTCATACACTTGATGTACACAATGGCTGCGCTGCTCTCAATCCATCCGCTCTAGCCAATCAGCGGCCAGGCTGAGCGGCAAATAGGATCTCGGGACCGAGCGAGGGTCAGGTAAGTAAAACGGGGGATCGGGGGGGGGCGGTATACACTGAAGTTTTTTCACCTTTTTTCACCTTAACCACTTAAGGACCCTGCACTGTATATATACATCCTATTTTTAAAGATGGATATCTCGGTAACGGCAGCAGCTGCTGCCACAACCGAGATATCCATCTCTTCAGTGCAGGGTCCTGTGTACAATAACGGCGGTCTCCGCGGCGGATTCGCTGCGAGATCGCCGTTATCGGTGATCGGAGAGGTGCCCCCCCCCCCTCCCGCCGCTTTCCCGTGCTCTCTGCGGCTTACCGTTGCCGTCGGTAGCGGCGGAAGCGATCGGGTCTGTGCGGCTCCTCTGCTGGGATACGAGTGAGGGAAAAATCGCCCCCACCTGTCCCCCATAGCAGCGCTGGGCGGAAGTGACGTCAAAAAGTCATTTCCGCCCAGCGTCTTAAAGAGACATTCCTTTTTTTTTTAAGCCTAAATATGAAATGTGACGTCTTTTTGACCCCAGATCTCATATATAAGAGGACCTGTCATGCTTTTTTCTATTACAAGGGATGTTTACATTTCTTGTAATAGGAATAAAAGTGATCAATTATTATATATATATTTTTTTTCAGTGTAAAACATGTTAAAATAAATACAAATAAATAGGAAAACAAACAAATTTTTTTTTTAAAGCGCCCCGTCCCGACGAGCTCGCGCGCAGAAGCGAACGAATACGCGAGTAGCGCCCGCATATGAAAACGGTGTTCAAACCACACAAGTGAGGTATCGCCGCGATCGTTAGAGCGAGAGCAATAATTCTAGCCCTAGACCTCCTCTGTATCTCAAAAAATGCAACCTATAGAATTTTTTTAACGTCGCCTATCGAGATTTTTAAGGGTAAAAGTTTGACGCCATGCTACGAGCGGGCGCAATTTCTAAGCGTGACATGTTGGGTGTCATTTTACTCGGCGTAACATTATCTTTCACAATATATAAAAAAATGTGGACCAAATTTATTGTTGTCTTATTTTTTAATTCAAAAAAGTGTATTTTTTCCAAAAAAAGTGCGCTTGTAAGACCGCTGCGCAAATACGGTGTGACAAAAAGTATTGCAATTACCACTATTTTATTCTCTAGGGTGTTAGAAAAAAAATATATAATGTTTGGGGGTTTTAAGTAATTTTCTAGCAGAAAAAACTGTTTTAGTCTTGCAAACACCAAAACTGAAAAGGCCTTTAAGTGGTTAATAGATTGCATTAAGGTGAAAAAAACATTTTCCTTTACAACTCCTTTAATGCATAGGATGTAAAAAGGTGAAAAACCCCTTTAACATAAGAATTTCCTCAATTACGAGATAAAATTTCCTCCCATCAGCCAAGTCTGCACGTTAATAAAAACTGAAATCATTCTTTCTCGTGTCGCCCAGAAAATCCCATCCACGCGCCTGAAACCAGAAATGTCCTGACGCGGCATCCCGGGAGGAGGAGGAGGGGGGGGGGCGGTAGTTCAGAAGCCGGGTCTACACATGAAGGTCAGCCAGCGGCCCGATCTCCACACATGGAGTAAATCAGATGCAGGCGTTTGGCCGATTCGCTGTTAAGTCTGTTGTAGTCGCGTTTTTTAGAATTCATAGTAACACAGCTTTCAGGTCAGACGGGGCCTCCATAACAACAGACCTCAAATCTTTACCCACCTTCTTCTAGAATTGATTAAGAGAGCCCACTTGGTCATTTCCACCCTCCTCTAAGTCTAGTGTAAGGAGATTTTACTTTGGTCCCCTCATCCCTTCCACACCTGGTGGAGAGAGACCCCATGCTTGGTCATCCCCATCTATCCAGGTCTAGTGATTTCATCTTCCTCCAACAAACCTTCCAGACCTGGTGAAAAAAGACCCCCTATTTGGTCATTTTCCTCCATTCTCCCAGTCCAGTGTAAGGAGACCCTATCTTGGTCCCCCTCATCCCTTCTACAAATGGTGGAGAGGGACCCCTGGTTGGTCACTCCCACCTTTCCATGTCTTATGTAAGGAGACTTCATCTTTGTCCCCAACCTTCCAGACCTGGTGGAGAGACAGACATCTGCTTGGTCATTTTACCTCATCCTTCTGGTCTAATGTAAGTAGACTTTATCTTGGTCGCATCATCCTTTCCAGATCTGGTGAGGGGAGATCCTTGCTTGGTCACTCTCCATCTCTCCAGGTCTAGTGTAAGGAGATTTCATCTTGCTCCACCAAACCTTCCAGACCTGGTGGAGATGGGCCCCTGCTTGGTCACTTTCCTCCATTCTCCAAGTTCCAAGTCCAGTGTAAGGAGACTTTATCTTGGTCCCCCCCACCTCTCCAGGTCTAGTGTAAGGAGACTTTATCTTGGTCCCCTCCACCTCTCCAGGTCTAGTGTAAGGAGACTTTATCTTGGTCCCCTCCACCTTTCCAGGTCTAGTGTAAGGAGACTTTATCTTGGTCCCCTCCACCTTTCCAGGTCTGGTGTAAGGAGACTTAATCTTGGTCCCCTCCTCCTCTCCAGGTCTAGTGTAAGGAGACTTTATCTTGGTCCCCTCCACCTCTCCAGGTCTAGTGTAAGGAGACATTATCTTTGTCCTCAAACCTTCCAGATCTGGTGTAGAGAGACCCTGCTTGGTCACTTTCCGCAATCCTCCTGGTCTGGTGTAAGGAGACTTTATCTTGGTCCCCTCCACCTCTCCAGGTCTAGTGTAAGGAGACTTTATCTTGGTCCCCTCCACCTCTCCAGGTCTAGTGTAAGGAGACTTTATCTTGGTCCCCTCCACCTCTCCAGGTCTAGTGTAAGGAGACTTTATCTTGGTCCCCTCCACCTCTCCAGGTCTAGTGTAAGGAGACTTTATCTTGGTCCCCTCCACCTCTCCAGGTCTAGTGTAAGGAGACTTTATCTTGGTCCCCTCCACCTCTCCAGGTCTAGTGTAAGGAGACTTTATCTTGGTCCCCCCCACCTCTCCAGGTCTAGTGTAAGGAGACTTTATCTTGGTCCCCTCCACCTTTCCAGGTCTGGTGTAAGGAGACTTAATCTTGGTCCCCTCGTCCTCTCCAGGTCTAGTGTAAGGAGACTTTATCTTGGTCCCCTCCACCTCTCCAGGTCTAGTGTAAGGAGACTTTATCTTGGTCCCCTCCACCTTTCCAGGTCTAGTGTAAGGAGACTTTATCTTGGTCCCCTCCTCCTCTCCAGGTCTAGTGTAAGGAGACTTTATCTTGATCCCCTCCTCCTCTCCAGGTCTAGTGTAAGGAGACTTTATCTTGATCCCCTCCTCCTCTCCAGGTCTAGTGTAAGGAGACTTTATCTTGGTCCCCTCCACCTCTCCAGGTCTAGTGTAAGGAGACTTTATCTTGGTCCCCTCCACCTCTCCAGGTCTAGTGTAAGGAGACTTTATCTTGGTCCCCTCCACCTCTCCAGGTCTAGTGTAAGGAGACTTTATCTTGGTCCCCCCCACCTCTCCAGGTCTAGTGTAAGGAGACTTTATCTTGGTCCCCCCCACCTCTCCAGGTCTAGTGTAAGGAGACTTTATCTTGGTCCCCTCCTCCTCTCCAGGTCTAGTGTAATGAGACTTTATCTTGGTCCCCTCCACCTTTCAAGGTCTAGTGTAAGGAGACTTTATCTTGGTCCCCTCCACCTCTCCAGGTCTAGTGTAAGGAGACTTTATCTTGGTCCCCTCCTCCTCTCCAGGTCTAGTGTAAGGAGACTTTATCTTGGTCCCCTCCTCCTCTCCAGGTCTAGTGTAAGGAGACTTTATCTTGGTCCCCCCCACCTCTCCAGGTCTAGTGTAAGGAGACTTTATCTTGGTCCCCTCATCACCTCTAGATCTGGTGAGGGGAGACCCTTGTTTGGTCACCCTCCACCTCTCCAGGTCTAGTGTAAGACTTCTTCTTGATCCCCCCCAACCTTTCCAGACCTGGTCGAGAGAGACCCCTGCTTGGTCATTTCCCCCTCGTCCTGTAAGTCTTGTGTAATGGTTCCCTTATCCATCCCAAACCTGATGGAAAGACACTTGCTTGGCCAGTCTCCATCCCTCTACATCTGGTGTAAGGAGGCTTTATCTTGTTTCCCCTATACCTTCCATTGGGCCTCCCTCCACAGTAGCAGGAGAGCCCAAGGAAACCCTAAAGTAGATGTACGCCCCAAACTGAATGACATTTAGTTTGCTTATTGGACGATTTATCATAAACGATGCAATGCCTACAACACATTTCTCAGGGCGAGTTTCCTGATGGTGACAACAGCAAACCATGACTGTGCAATATGTGCTGAGACGGCCACTTGTAGTCTCCGGGAAACCTTATGACAGAGTGACAATGCAGGAGCACAATTGTGAGACAGAGGCCTAAACAAAGATCTTAATGGCGGGATCACCAGGGATTAGTACAATAAAGAAGTCTTCCAAAATTGGGGTTGGGGGGTCCCGGCACTTACCGAAGGTGTTGTACGACCTCGTCAATGTCAGCAATCTTGAGTTTGTCCTTAAGTTCCTCCAAGTCGTCCTCAATGCTGGAGCCAGAGGACAGAGAGGAGAGGGGCCTGTGGAGGGAGGAGAGGCGGATCACTTATCCATCATCATCATCATCATCATCAAGAAGGAACAGACGAAATCAAAAGTACACAAAGAATGTATAGAACTATTGCACTGCATGGAAGATCGTGACTCGTGAAAGGAATCACCCTTGGCGTTTTTCCTAATTTTCTGCATTACAACCTGGAGTTACAATGAACTGGCTGCATCTGATGGGCACTGGTGGGCTGCATCTGATGGGCACTGGTAGGCTGCATCTGATGGACACTGGTGGGCTGCATCTGATGGGCACTGGTAGGCTGCATCTGATGGACACTGGTGGGCTGCATCTGATGGGCACTGGTAGGCTGCATCTGATGGACACTGGTGGGCTGCATCTGATGGGCACTGGTAGGCTGCATCTGATGGACACTGGTGGGCTGCATCTAATGGACACTGGTGGGCTGCATCTGATGGACACTGGTGGGCTGCATCTGATGGGCACTGGTAGGCTACATCTAATGGGCGCTAGTAGGCTGCATCTGATGGGCACTAGCAAGGCTACATCTGATGGGCACTAGCAAGGCTACATCTAATGGGCACTGGTGGGCTGCATCTGATGGGCACTGGCAAGGCTGTACAGCAATCTTCAAGTCATGCCACAGATTCTCAACTTGAAGGCCTTGAGAAAAAGGCCAGTTTATGGCTTAGTGGGTTATACTGCACACCTCTCCCATCCCCCCAGTGTGATCTCCGGCGTCGGGTATTGAAGACTGGCATGTTTTCTAGTGGGTTCATTGACATTCATGACTCCTCTCAGTACTCACCGCCCATCTCCAGCTTGGCTTGCACTCATTGGTCGGCCCCATCGGCTCTCTCTGGACTGGGCTCTGCTCTCCGGCCGGCCGGGCCCCATCACATATGTCACCACCTTGGGGTTGTACTTGGAAAGGGTCTGGTCCTCGTCACTGCAATATAATGATTACTGATGAGTTATTAAATGGCCTTTCCTTCCAGACACTTCCATAAATGAAGTGGCACCAAGATATTGGCACTGTAGGACCTCAAAATGGGGACTGTGAGGATTTACAATGGAAAATTGGCACTGCCAACTAGAAATAACTGGTATTAAGGGTGTTAGGATTGTTTATGGATAAATATATGGGCTTGATGCCCAACCTGTCATGGAGAGGTTGCATGAGGCCCTTTGGGATTTTCTGGGGCCCTCAGGGCGCCATCAGACAGTAGTCTATGTTTTCCTATTGCCCTTTCCCCAGCCCCTGTGTCCTGAAGCATTTCCCCAGTCTCCAACACATCTTATAGCACGTCCTCAGTCTCCAACTTCTCCTACAGCATGTCTGCACCCCGACCATCTCCTACAGCATGTCTGCACCCCGACCATCTCCTACAGCATGTCTGCACCCCGACCATCTCCTACAGCATGTCTGCACCCCGACCATCTCCTACAGCACGTCTGCACCCCGACCATCTCCTACAGCATGTCTGCACCCCGACCATCTCCTACAACACGTCTGCACCCCGACCATCTCCTACCATGTCTGCACCCCGACCTCCTACAGCATGTCTGCACCCCGACCATCTACAGCATGTCTGCACCCCGACATCTCCTACACGTCTGCACCCCGACCATCTCCTACAGAATGTCTGCACCCCGCATCTCTTACAGCACGTCTGCACCCCGACCATCTCCTACAGCATGTCTGCACCCCGACCATCTCCTACAGCATGTCTGCACCCCGACCATCTCCTACAGCACGTCTGCACCCCGACCATCTCTTACAGCACGTCTGCACCCCGACCATCTCCTACAGCATGTCTGCACCCCGACCATCTCCTACAGCATGTCTGCACCCCGACCATCTCTTACAGCACGTCTGCACCCCGACCATCTCCTACAGCATGTCTGCACCCCGACCATCTCCTACAGCATGTCTGCACCCCGACCATCTCCTACAGCATGTCTGCACCCCGACCATCTCCTACACACGTCTGCACCCCGACCATCTCCTACAGCATGTCTGCACCCCGACCATCTCCTACAGCATGTCTGCACCCCGACCATCTCCTACAGCATGTCTGCACCCCGACCATCTCCTACAACACGTCTGCACCCCGACCATCTCCTACAGCATGTCTGCACCCCGACCATCTCCTACAGCATGTCTGCACCCCGACCATCTCCTACAGCATGTCTGCACCCCGACCATCTCCTACAGCATGTCTGCACCCCGACCATCTCCTACAGCATGTCTGCACCCCGACCATCTCCTACAACACGTCTGCACCCCGACCATCTCCTACAGCATGTCTGCACCCCGACCATCTCCTACAGCATGTCTGCACCCCGACCATCTCCTACAGCATGTCTGCACCCCGACCATCTCCTACAGCACGTCTGCACCCCGACCATCTCCTACAGCACGTCTGCACCCCGACCATCTCCTACAGCATGTCTGCACCCCGACCATCTCCTACAACACGTCTGCACCCCGACCATCTCCTACAGCACGTCTGCACCCCGACCATCTCCTACAGCATGTCTGCACCCCGACCATCTCTTACAGCACGTCTGCACCCCGACCATCTCCTACAGCATGTCTGCACCCCGACCATCTCCTACAGCATGTCTGCACCCCGACCATCTCCTACAACACGTCTGCACCCCGACCATCTCCTACAGCATGTCTGCACCCCGACCATCTCCTACAGCATGTCTGCACCCCGACCATCTCCTACAGCATGTCTGCACCCCGACCATCTCCTACAGCACGTCTGCACCCCGACCATCTCCTACAGCATGTCTGCACCCCGACCATCTCCTACAGAATGTCTGCACCCCGACCATCTCCTACAGCATGTCTGCACCCCGACCATCTCCTACAGCATGTCTGCACCCCGACCATCTCCTACAGCATGTCTGCACCCCGACCATCTCCTACAGCATGTCTGCACCCCGACCATCTCCTACAGCACGTCTGCACCCCGACCATCTCCTACAGCACGTCTGCACCCCGACCATCTCCTACAGCACGTCTGCACCCCGACCATCTCCTACAGCACGTCTGCACCCCGACCATCTCCTACAGCATGTCTGCACCCCGACCATCTCCTACAGCATGTCTGCACCCCGACCATCTCCTACAGCACGTCTGCACCCCGACCATCTCCTACAGCATGTCTGCACCCCGACCATCTCCTACAGCACGTCTGCACCCCGACCATCTCCTACAGCATGTCTGCACCCCGACCATCTCCTACAGCATGTCTGCACCCCGACCATCTCCTACAGCACGTCTGCACCCCAACCATCTCCTACAGCATGTCTGCACCCCTACCATCTCCTACAGCATGTCTGCACCCCGACCATCTCCTACAGCACGTCTGCACCCCGACCATCTCCTACAGCATGTCTGCACCCCGATCATCTCCTACAGCACGTCCCTTTCTACATTCTAAGTACAGCGGAACCTCAGATTACGAGTATAATCTGTTCCAGTAGAATGCTTGTAATCCAAAGCACTCGCATATCAAAGCGAGTTTCCCCATTGAAGTCAATGGAAACGAGATTTGGGGGTGGGGGGGGGTGCCAGAGAGCTTCGGAAACACGCGGAAAGGCCGAGGACAGCACTCAGGTGCCCGTGCGCATGCCTGGCGGCCGCGATGTCCGCCACGCACCCGCGATCGGCAGTCACAGAGACAGGGACATGAATCTCTGCGTGTAATGATGGGGTGTAAACACAGAGATCCACATCCTGTCAGGGAGAGAGGAGACCGATCTGTGTCCCTTGTATATTGGGATAACCATCGGTCACCTCCCCCAGTCAGTCCCCTCCCCCCACAGTAAGAATCACCTAGCAGGGCACAGATTAACCCCTTCCTCGCCCCCTAGTGTTAACCCCCTTCCCTGCCAGTCACATTTATACAGTAATCAGTGCATATTTAATAGCACTGTTCGCTGTATAAATGTGAATGGTCCCAAAAATGTGTCAAAAGTGTCCGATGTGTCCGCCGTAATATCGCAGTCCTGACAAAAATCGCTGATCGCCGCCATTACTAGTAAAAAAAAAATTATAAAAAATAAATAAAAATGTCATAATTCTATCCCCTATTTTGTAGGCGCTATAACGTTTGCGCAAACCAATCACTATACGCTTATTACGATTTTTATTTTTACCAAAAATATGTAGAAGAATACATATCGGCCTAAACTGAGGGAAAAAAAAAATATATATTTTTTAAATTGGATATTTATTGTAGCAAAAAGTAAAAAATTGTGTTTTTTTTTTCCAAAATGGTCGCTCTATTTTTGTTTATATCGCAAAAAAAAAAAACGCAGAGGTGATCAAATACCACCAAAAGAAATCGCTATTCGTGGGAAAAAAAGGACGTCAATTTTGTTTGGGAGCCACGTCGCACGACCGC
The DNA here is from genome assembly GCA_029574335.1 of Rana kukunoris. NCBI lineage: Eukaryota > Metazoa > Chordata > Amphibia > Anura > Ranidae > Rana > Rana kukunoris. Next base: position 151,303 of record JAJQKJ010001816.1, on the reverse strand, counting down.
GTGATTGTCATTCAAAGCGACGCAGTGCCGAAAGCTGAAATTTCGCCTGGGCAGGAAAGGGGGTGTAGGTGCCCAGTAAGCAAGGGGTTAAATAAAGAGCTTGTATTGCGAAACGCTCGTTAACTGCGTCACTCGCAATCCGAGATTTCACCGTATAAGGGCGTGGAGCGAACATTCACTCACATTTGTTTCCAGCACTGAAAGCCACAAGCTGAATAAACGAAAGGAAACAAAAAAAAACCCCCACACAAAGTTCTCACAAACGCGGTGCTCTGTGCCGGCGGCCATATTGAGACCAGAACCCGCAGGGCAGGGCCACGGCCTACAGGACAGAGTTCTATGGTGGCGTCCCTCCATGCAGGTCCAGAATAGAAGGACCCCTCCAAGGCAGGGGAGGAAAGAATGTGAGGGTCACACACCATCCCCCCCCCTAAACTTCAGGGGAGGCTGAAGACCAGACCCACAGCCTCCATCCAAGTGCAAAGAAGAGACGTATAGAAGTGTGAGGGACACATGAAGATAAAGAAATGAAATATACAAAAGGCACCGCTACCTTGGCAACGTCTTGCATTCCGGTAACAAAAATTGCCCCGGTCCTGAGGAGCAGAGCAGGAAAAAATATATAAAGAGGAACTAAACTGCGTCTAACACCACAATATGAAATCACTATTTCATTCATTTTTATAATTCAAAGCAAACTCCCCCACCCATCCATGTCTCCATTCATCCATCCATGTCTCCATCAAACCAGGTCTCCATTCATTCATTCGTGTCTCCATTCATCCATGTCTCCATTCATCCATCCATGTCTCCATCCATCCATCCATGTCTCCATCCATCCAGGTCTCCATCAAACCAGGTCTCCATTCATCCATGTCTCCATTCATCCAAGTCTCCATTCATCCAAGTCTCCATTCATCCAAGTCTCCATTCATCCAAGTCTCCATTCATCCATGTCTCCATCTATCCATGTCTCCATCTATCCATGTCTCCATCTATCCATGTCTCCATCCATGTCTCCATCAAACCAGGTCTCCATTCATTCATTCATGTCTCCATTCATCCATGTCTCCATCCATCCATGTCTCCATCCATCCAGGTCTCCATCAAACCAGGTCTCCATCAAACCAGGTCTCCATTCATCCATGTCTCCATTCATCCATGTCTCCATTCATCCATGTCTCCATTCATCCATGTCTCCATTCATCCATGTCTCCATCCATCCATGTCTCCATCCATCCATGTCTCCATCTATCCATGTCTCCATCTATCCATGTCTCCATCCATGTCTCCATCAAACCAGGTCTCCATCAAACCAGGTCTCCATCAAACCAGGTCTCCATTCATTCATGTCTCCATTCATCCATGTCTCCATTCATCCATGTCTCCATCCATCCATGTCTCCATCCATCCATGTCTCCATCCATCCATGTCTCCATCCATCCATGTCTCCATCAAACCAGGTCTCCATCAAACCAGGTCTCCATTCATTCATGTCTACATTCATTCATGTCTCCATTCATCTATATCAAACCAGGTCTCCATTCATTCATGTCTCCATTCATCCATGTCTCCATCAAACCAGGTCTCCATCCATCCATGTCTCCATTCATCCATCCATGTCTCCATCCACCCATATCTGCATCCACCCATTTCTTCATTCATGTCTCCATACCAGGTTTCCATCCACCCATGTCACCAAACCAGGTTTCCATCCATCCATATCTCTATTCACCCAAGTCTTCATTCATGTCTCCATCAAACCAGGTCTCAATTTATCCATCCAAGTCTCCATTCATCCACCCACGTCTCCATTCATCCACCCGCGTCTCCATTCATCCACCCACGTCCTCCATTCATCCACCCACGTCCTCCATTCATCCACCCACGTCCTCCATTCATCCACCCACGTCCTCCATTCATCCACCTGCGTCTCCATTCATCCACCCGCGTCTCCATTCATCCACCCACGTCCTCCATTCATCCACCCACGTCCTCCATTCATCCACCCACGTCTCCATTCATCCACCCACGTCCTCCATTCATCCACCCACTCCTCCATTCATCCACCCGCGTCTCCATTCATCCACCCGCGTCTCCATTCATCCACCCACGTCTCCATTCATCCACCCGCGTCTCCATTCATCCACCCGCGTCTCCATTCATCCACCCACGTCTCCATTCATCCACCCACGTCTCCATTCATCCACCCACTTCTCCATTCATCCACCCGCGTCTCCATTCATCCACCCACTTCTCCATTCATCCACCCGCGTCTCCATTCATCCACCCGCGTCTCCATTCATCCACCCGCGTCTCCATTCATCCACCCGCGTCTCCATTCATCCACCCGCGTCTCCATTCATCCACCCGCGTCTCCATTCATCCACCCGCGTCTCCATTCATCCACCCGCGTCTCCATTCATCCACCCGCGTCTCCATTCATCCACCCGCGTCTCCATTCATCCACCCGCGTCTCCATTCATCCACCCGCGTCTCCATTCATCCACCCACGTCCTCCATTCATCCACCCACGTCTCCATTCATCCACCCACGTCCTCCATTCATCCACCCACTCCTCCATTCATCCACCCGCGTCTCCATTCATCCACCCGCGTCTCCATTCATCCACCCACGTCTCCATTCATCCACCCACGTCTCCATTCATCCACCCACTTCTCCATTCATCCACCCGCGTCTCCATTCATCCACCCACTTCTCCATTCATCCACCCGCGTCTCCATTCATCCACCCGCGTCTCCATTCATCCACCCGTGTCTCCATTCATCCACCCGCGTCTCCATTCATCCACCCGCGTCTCCATTCATCCACCCGCGTCTCCATTCATCCACCCGCTTCTCCATTCATCCACCCGCGTCTCCATTCATCCACCCGCTTCTCCATTCATCCACCCACGTCTCCATTCATCCACCCACGTCTCCATTCATCAATCCAAATCTCCATTCATCCATCCAAGTCTCCATCTTTTTATGTTCCCATCTATCAATGTCTCCATCAATCCATGATGTCAGTGTCAGAGATCTCCCCCAGTGTCAATTAGTGTCAGATTGTTCTCCGCACTATCGCAGGCCCATTATATGTCATAGGACTCTGGAGGAGTGGATGTGCCTAGGGAGACTGTATCGACATGCTGAGCATCCACAATTGGAAGAACCGAAACACCGAACACCGAACTCTGATTGGCTGCTCTGGGTTATCATTCTTTGATGGTTGTATTGGATCAGAATGGGTCTCGGTGTCTCTGCCGTGGTCAGTACACCCCCAGGAAGGGACCTCCGTTATTTACCCCTCCCCCACCTCATCAGACTCAGGAATGTGCTGCCATTGTTCATTCCCGGCTTTTCTCTCCCCAGCAAACATCCGAATCCCCAGAGGAACGCAGTGTACCATCTTATTGTTTATTCACAGAAGAGACAAAAGTGGAATGACCTTTACCAGCAGGAGAAGAGAGCCGACAATCCACACAGACCCCCAGCAACCAATCAGTGAGAAGAATGTCCCTTACATTGGTGATCAGTGAGAAGAATGTCCCTTACATTGGTGATCAGTGAGAAGAATGTCCCTTACATTGGTGATCAGTGAGAAGAATGTCCCTTACATTGGTGATCAGTGAGAAGAATGTCCCTTACATTGGTGATCAGTAGGAAGAATCTCCCTTACATTGGTGATCAGTGGGAAGAATGTCCCTTACATTGGTGATCAGTGAGAAGAATGTCCCTTACATTGGTGATCAGTGAGAAGAATGTCCCTTACATTGGTGATCAGTGAGAAGAATGTCCCTTACATTGGTGATCAGTGGGAAGAATGTCCCTTACATTGGTGATCAGTGGGAAGAACGTCCCTTACATTGGTGATCAGTGGGAAGAATGTCCCTTACATTGGTGATCAGTGGGAAGAATGTCCCTTACATTGGTGATCGGTGAGAAGAATGTCCCTTACATTGGTGATCAGTGAGAAGAATGTCCCTTACATTGGTGATCAGTGAGAAGAATGTCCCTTACATTGGTGATCAGTGGGAAGAATGTCCCTTACATTGGTGATCAGTGAGAAGAATGTCCCTTACATTGGTGATCAGTGAGAAGAATGTCCCTTACATTGGTGATCAGTGAGAAGAATGTCCCTTACATTGGTGATCAGTGAGAAGAATGTCCCTTACATTGGTGATCAGTGAGAAGAATGTCCCTTACATTGGTGATCAGTGGGAAGAATGTCCCTTACATTGGTGATCAGTGAGAAGAATGTCCCTTACATTGGTGATCAGTGAGAAGAATGTCCCTTACATTGGTGATCAGTGAGAAGAATGTCCCTTACATTGGTGATCAGTGAGAAGAATGTCCCTTACATTGGTGATCAGTGAGAAGAATGTCCCTTACATTGGTGATCAGTGAGAAGAATGTCCCTTACATTGGTGATCAGTGAGAAGAATGTCCCTTACATTGGTGATCAGTGAGAAGAATGTCCCTTACATTGGTGATCAGTGAGAAGAATGTCCCTTACATTGGTGATCAGTGGGAAGAATGTCCCTTACATTGGTGATCAGTGAGAAGAATGTCCCTTACATTGGTGATCAGTGAGAAGAATGTCCCTTACATTGGTGATCAGTGAGAAGAATGTCCCTTACATTGGTGATCAGTGAGAAGAATGTCCCTTACATTGGTGATCAGTGAGAAGAATGTCCCTTACATTGGTGATCAGTGGGAAGAATGTCCCTTACATTGGTGATCAGTGGGAAGAATGTTCCTTACGTTGGTGATCAGTGGGAAAAATGTCCCTTACGTTGGTGATCAGTGAGAAGAATGTCCCTTACATTGGTGATCAGTGAGAAGAATGTCCCTTACATTGGTGATCAGTGAGAAGAATGTCCCTTACATTGGTGATCAGTGAGAAGAATGTCCCTTACATTGGTGATCAGTGAGAAGAATGTTCCTTACATTGGTGATCAGTGAGAAGAATGTCCCTTACATTGGTGATCAGTGAGAAGAATGTCCCTTACATTGGTGATCAGTGGGAAGAACGTCCCTTACATTGGTGATCAGTGGGAAGAATGTTCCTTACATTGGTGATCAGTGAGAAGAATGTTCCTTACATTGGTGATCAGTGAGAAGAATGTCCCTTACATTGGTGATCAGTGAGAAGAACGTCCCTTACATTGGTGATCAGTGAGAAGAATGTCCCTTACATTGGTGATCAGTGGGAAGAATGTCCCTTACATTGGTGATCAGTGGGAAGAATGTCCCTTACATTGGTGATCAGTGGGAAGAATGTTCCTTACATTGGTGATCAGTGAGAAGAATGTCCCTTACATTGGTGATCAGTGAGAAGAATGTCCCTTACATTGGTGATCAGTGAGAAGAATGTCCCTTACATTGGTGATCAGTGAGAAGAATGTCCCTTACATTGGTGATCAGTGGGAAGAATGTCCCTTACATTGGTGATCAGTGAGAAGAATGTCCCTTACATTGGTGATCAGTGAGAAGAATGTCCCTTACATTGGTGATCAGTGAGAAGAATGTCCCTTACATTGGTGATCAGTGGAAAGAATGTCCCTGAAATGTATATATAATGTTTGGGGGTTCTTAGTCATGTTTGTAACTTGTAACCACGGAGTCTGAGAAGTAGCCCCGGTCCTGAAGTGGTAACACTTTCACACTTCTGTACATTTCTCCTTCCTCTTCTGATTGGAGGAAATAGATCAGTAGCCGGCGGTGATCCATCACCGGGTGGGAAGTGTCGGCACCCCGCTGTGTGATGTTGGGAATTTGGGTGAAGTACGTCACCCGGCCAGGGATCAGCCGGTTACAAGAGCAGAGACAATAGAAGGTGCCCCTCTATGTGTGCCGGGGGGGGGGGGGGGGGCAGAACAAACACGGGATGGATGGGCTGACACCGCGGGAGACACACACAGGAATGGGCTCTATTGTTCTGCCAACAAAGGGCCCCCCCGGCTCGCATCGCATGCCTCACAGGGCAGCCCAGTTGCTATGAAATGGCCAATTAGAGGCCCATTGTATTGGAGGAGGGGCGCGTTTTACAGACCCGCTCCGGAAGATTCTCCTCCGACACATGGAGTTGTTCTGGAGATGGTGAAAAGGTCGGGTCAGGTGGGAATAACCGGAGAACAATCCGGAGGGGGGGAAGTCCGGGCCGTATTCAGGCCGTCTGTGGAACATCCCAGAGTGACGCACGGTGCAGGTCCCATGACTGTCCTAAGAGACTCGGTCACCGACCAGGGAACTACCAGGACCCCAACCATAATAGTGTCCCATGATCATTGGTGTCAGTGGGAGGAATAGTGTCCCATCATTGGTGTCAGTTGGAGGAATAGTGGCCCATCATTGGTGTCAGTGGGAGGAATAGTGTCCCATCATTGGTGTCAGTGGGAGGAATAGTGTCCCATCATTGGTGTCAGTGGGAGGAATAGTGCCCCATCATTGGTGTCAGTGGGGGGAATAGTGTCCCATCATTGGTGTCAGTGGGGGGAATAGTGTCCCATCATTGGTGTCAGTGGGAGGAATAGTGTCCCATCATTGGTGTCAGTGGGAGGAATAGTGTCCCATCATTGGCGTCAGTGGGAGGAATAGTGTCCCATCATTGGTGTCAGTGGGAGGAATAGTGTCCCATCATTGGCGTCAGTGGAGGAATAGTGTGGTGTCAGTGGGAGGAATAGTGTCCCATCATTGGTGTCAGTGGGAGGAATAGTGAATGAATGAAAACTTGTCCCATAGCAGTGGCGGCACATGCGAATCATTGGTGTCTGAATCGCCTCTGGGCGCTTGTTGTTCCTGTCTCCTTTGATATCAAAAGAGAAAAGTCTTGACCATTTGGTGTCTGGGAGGAAATGCTCATTGGTGTCAGTGGGAGGAATAGTGCCCCATCATGAATGCGTGTCCCATCATTGGTGTCGTGTCCCATCATTGGTGTCGATCATTGGTATCGTCCCATCATTTCTCCCATCATTGGTGTCTCATCCTCCCATCATTGGTGTCAGTGGAGGAATAGTGTCCCATCATTGGTGTCAGTGGGAGGAATAGTGTCCCATCATTGGTGTCAGTGGGAGGAATAGTGTCCCATCATTGGTCAGTGGGAGGAATAGTGTCCCATCAGTGGGGGGAATAGTGTCCCATCATTGGTGTCAGTGGGGGAATAGTGTCCCATCATTGGTGTCAGTGGGAGGAATAGTGTCCCATCATTGGTGTCAGTGGGAGGAATAGTGTCCCATCATTGGTGTCATTGGGAGGAATAGTGTCCCATCATTGGTGTCAGTGGGAGGAATAGTGTCCCATCATTGGTGTCAGTGGGAGGAATAGTGTCCCATCATTGGTGTCAGTGGGAGGAATAGTGTCCCATCATTGGTGTCAGTGGGAGGAATAGTGTCCCATCATTGGTGTCAGTGGGGGAATAGTGTCCCATCATTGGTGTCAGTGGGAGGAATAGTGTCCCATCATTGGTGTCAGTGGGAGGAATAGTGTCCCATCATTGGTGTCAGTGGGAGGAATAGTGTCCCATCATTGGTATCAGTGGGAGGAATAGTGTCCCATCATTGGTATCAGTGGGAGGAATAGTGTCCCATCATTGGTATCAGTGGGAGGAATAGTGTCCCATCATTGGTATCAGTGGGAGGAATAGTGTCCCATCATTGGTGTCAGTGGGAGGAATAGTGTCCCATCATTGGTGTCAGTGGGGGGAATAGTGTCCCATCATTGGTATCAGTGGGAGGAATAGTGTCCCATCATTGGTGTCAGTGGGAGGAATAGTGTCCCATCATTGGTATCAGTGGGAGGAATAGTGTCCCATCATTGGTGTCAGTGGGAGGAATAGTGTCCCATCATTGGTGTCAGTGGGGGGAATAGTGTCCCATCATTGGTGTCAGTGGGAGGAATAGTGTCCCATCATTGGTGTCAGTGGGAGGAATAGTGTCCCATCATTGGTGTCAGTGGGAGGAATAGTGTCCCATCATTGGTGTCAGTGAGAGGAATAGTCCCATCATTGGTCAGTGGGAGGAATAGTGTCCCATCATTGGTGTCAGTGAGAGGAATAGTGTCCCATCATTGGTGTCAGTGGGAGGAATAGTGTCCCATCATTGGTGTCAGTGGGAGGAATAGTGTCCCATCATTGGTATCAGTGGGAGGAATAGTGTCCCATCATTGGTGTCAGTGGGAGGAATAGTGTCCCATCATTGGTGTCAGTGGGAGGAATAGTGTCCCATCATTGGTGTCAGTGGGAGGAATAGTGTCCCATCATTGGTGTCAGTGGAGGGAATAGTGTCCCATCATTGGTGTCAGTGGGAGGAATAGTGCCCCATCATTGGTGTCAGTGGGGGGAATAGTGTCCCATCATTGGTATTAGTAGAAGAAATAGTGTCCCATCATTGGTGTCAGTGGAGGGAATAGTGCCCCATCATTGGTGTCAGTGGGGGGAATAGTGTCCCATCATTGGTGTCAGTGGGAGGAATAGTGTCCCATCATTGGTATCAGTGAGAGGAATAGTGTCCCATCATTGGTGTCAGTGGGAGGAATAGTGTCTGGCAGGTGGATGTGATTGGGGCGATCACCTGTAACGTTCGTCCTGTAATACAAGTAGCGGGGGGTGGGGGGAGGGGAGACTCACAGTCCCTGGCGTCGTGCTTTGCTCCTCACACTCAGCAGTAACATTCGGATCTCCTGGGTCACCATGTCCTTGATCGCCGGGGGGTCGGCCAGGATGGAGCAGCTGCTGGGGGGTCTCTGTAGGGAGGAAGGGCTGCTGGATCGGATCTCTCTGCACAGCCCCAGCAGAACCTCGACCTGCAACACCAAGAAGGAAAAAAGGGAAATCCAACAACTATAAGAAGAGGATGTTTGTACAGCGAGTAAAATAAGTATTTGATCCCCAAGCAAAACATAACTCAGTACTTGGTGGAGAAACCCCCAAAAATAGAGACATCTGCAGGGAGACCACTGCTTCCACATAGCGGGGGGAGGGGCCTTCTCTGCAGCATGCTGGAAGAAGACAGGCTTTTCTACTCAGCTGTGGTTGCCTAAATAACCACTTGCTGATCGTCTAACTGGTAACATTCATCATTACTGCAGCTAGAGGCCACCAGAACCCCGGTACTATTCTTTCCTTCAGGCCTCAGTCTCTCTCATAAAAGTGGCCCAAGCAGCGGATTCGCCGCTGGGTCCTTTTTAGAAGGGTTTTGGGCTTTCCGGCGGTTTTCAGGCTTAGCCGATGGATTGGGAACTCCAAAAAACTGATCTGCGCTGGTGGCAGCTGCGCACAGAGATGAGTGAATGAGCGATGGCCTCCGCTCATCTCTATGGTCTAGTACAGCGGTGGGGAACCTCGGCACCCCCAGATGTTTTGGAACTACATTTCCCATGATGCTCCACTACACTGCAGAGTGCCTGAGCATCATGGGAAATGTAGTTCCAAAACATCTGGGGTGCCGAGGGTCACCGTCACTGGGCTAGGAGGACCAGAGTGACATCTTCATGTCAGGTCCAGTTCTAGCCACATCTCTATGGTCTATGAGGACCAGTGTGATGTCATGATGTCACTTCCGGTTCTAGCCACATGTAAACAAGCCATTTTTTTGTTTTTTTGTTTTTTTATGGTCTAGGAGGACCAGTGTGATGTCATGATGTCACTCATCTCTATGGTCTAGGAGGACCGCAGTGACGTTATGATGTCACTTCCCATTCTGGTCACATGTAAAGCTGTTTTTTCATCTCTTATTGTCTAGGACAGGGGGTCTCAAACTGGCGGCCCTCCAGCTGTTGTGAAACTACAAGTCCCATGAGGCATTGCAAGGCTGAGAGTTACAAGCATGACTCCCTCAGGCAGAGGCATGATGGGCTGCCAATTAGAGACTCTGGCCTAGGAGGACCAGAATGACATCATGATGTCACTTCCGGTTCAAGTCACATGTAGACAAGCCATTTTTTTTCTTAAAGCAAAAGATCAAAAAGATTTTAAAAAAATATTTTTTTCCCCACATGCTCACGCGCATACATAGGTCACAGCAACATATGTAAACGGTATTCACCCCACACATGTGAGGTATCGCTTCGAACGTCAGAGTGAGATCAATAATTCTAGCGCTAGACCTCCTCTGTAACTCTAAACCGGTGACCTGTAGAAATTTTTAAAGCTTCGCCTATGGAGATTTTTAAAGCGGTTGCAAACTGCTGGAGAATTAAGGTAAAGGTATAGGGCCAGATTCAGGATGACACGCTTAAAGTTGCGGCGGCGTAACTTTTCTCAATTACGTTACGCCGCCGCAACTTTACACGCAAGTGCTGTATTCACAAAGCACTTGCGTGTAAAGTTGCGGCGGCGTAAATGGGCCGGCGTAATTCAAATCCGGCGGGTAGGGGGTGTGTAGTATTTAAAATAGGCGCGTGTCCCCGCGCCGCACGTACTGCGAATGCGCCGACCATTGAAAAATCCCAGTGCGCATGCTCCGAATTATGACGGTGTTTTCGACGTGAACGTAATCGACGTCAATCCCCATTCACGGACGAGTTACGCAAACGACGTAAACATTTTCAAATTTCCCGCGGTCACGACGTCGATACTTAACATAGGATGCGCCATCTTTTTGGTGCTTTATCTTTACGCCGGGAAACCCCTTACGGAAACGGAGTAAAGTGACTGCGTCGGGCCCGCGTATGTTCCTGAATTGGCGTATCTCGCTGATTTACATATTCTAGGCGTAAATCAGCGGGAACGCTCCCAGCGGCCATTTTAAACTTGCAGTTAAGATCCGACGGCGGAATACAATTACTCCTGTCGAATCTTTACTGCAAACCGGCGTATCTTGTTTTCTGAATACTGCATAACTCTTTCTGAATCTGGCCCATATTGTAAAGGTTAGACATGTGCATTCGTTTTCGTTAGAATGCATTTTCGTCCGAAAATCCGTTTTTTTCGTTATCGTTTTAACAAACGATAACGAAAGTGCAAGAAACGAAAACTGAAAGATCCGACATAAAAAATGCTTTATTTTCGTTTTCATTGCGGTAACAATTCGACATCATAGAGAAAAGATTCGACATTATAGGGAAAAGATTCGACATTATAGAGAAAAGATTCGACATTATAGAGAAAAGATTCGACATTATAGGGAAAAGATTCGACATTATAGAGAGAAAAGATTCAACATTACAGAGAAAAGATTCGACATTATAGAGAAAAGATTCGACATTATAGAGAAAAGATTCGACATTATAGAGAAAAGATTCGACATTATAGAGAAAAGATTCGACATTACAGAGAAAAGATTCGACATTATAGAGAAAAGATTCAACATTACAGAGAAAAGATTCGACATTATAGAGAAAAGATTCGACATTATAGAGAAAAGATTCGACATTACAGAGAAAAGATTTGACATTATAGAGAAAAGATTTGACATTATAGAGAAAAGATTCGACATTACAGAGAAAAGATTCGACATTATAGAGAAAAGATTCGACATTATAGAGAAAAGATTCGACATTACAGAGAAAAGATTCGACATTATAGAGAAAAGATTTGACATTACAGAGAAAAGATTTGACATTATAGAGAAAAGATTCGACATTATAGAGAAAAGATTCAACATTATAGAGAAAAGATTCGACATTATAGAGAAAAGATTCGACATTATAGAGAAAAGATTCGACATTATAGAGAAAAGATTCGACATTACAGAGAAAAGATTCGACATTACAGAGAAAAGATTCGACATTATAGAGAAAAGATTCGACATTATAGAGAAAAGATTCGACATTACAGAGAAAAGATTCGACATTATAGAGAAAAGATTCGACATTATAGAGAAAAGATTCAACATTATAGGGAAAAGATTCGACATTATAGAGAAAAGATTTGACATTACGGAGAAAAGATTCGACATTATAGGGAAAAGATTCGACATTATAGAGAAAAGATTCGACATTATAGAGAAAAGATTCGACATTATAGAGAAAAGATTCGACATTATAGAGAAAAGATTCGACATTATAGAGAGAAAAGATTCAACATTACAGAGAAAAGATTCGACATTATAGGGAAAAGATTCGACATTATAGAGAAAAGATTTGACATTACAGAGAAAAGATTCGACATTATAGAGAAAAGATTCGACATTATAGAGAAAAGATTCGACATTACAGAGAAAAGATTCGACACTATAGAAAAAATAGATTCGACATTATTACTAATTATACAACATTAGAATTCTTGTAGGTGGAATATTCGAACAGAAATGTACGATTCATAAAGATTCGACATTACGTCGAATATTCGTTTGAACATGCGACATCAACCAAAAAGATTCGACGCTCCGTCAAATATTCTTTTGACCGTTCGACAGAAACCAAGTATTATTGGATTTTCGGACGGAAGCTTTTCCCCAACGAAAAACGAAATAAATCAAAACGATTTTCGGGAGTAACTAAATACATTTATTTTCCAAACGAAAACGAAACGAAATATTCCAGTCTGCACATGTCTAGTAAAGGTAAGGTAAAGGTATAATGTGCTAGTATGCATCACATACTAGCACATTATTTTAAACTTACCTGAAAACAAAGCTACTTTCATCTTTACCCGTCTTGCTCCCGGGTTCACGGACTCCGGCTCTGTGACTGGCTGGAGCCACAATGACGTCACTCCCACGCATGCACACGGGGGGCCGCCGCTCTCGCAAAAAATAAAACCCGCAGAGGTGATCAAATACCACTAAAAGAAAGTTATATTTGTGGAAAAAAAAAACATAAATTTTGTTTGGGAGCCGCGTCGCACGACCGCGCAATTGTCAGCTACAGCGACGCAGTGCCGAATCGCAAAAAAACGACCCTGGTCTTTGGGCAGCCAAATCCTCCGGGGCTTAACTACCATCATTCGGCGCCATTCCACAAGTGCGTGCAACTTTAAAGCGTCGCAACATATTAGGTATCTATTTACTTGGTGTAACATCACCTTTCATATTATACAAAAAAGAAATAAAAAAATTGGGGTAAATATTATGGGCCAGATTCAGGTAGAGTTATCTATCAGTGATTCGCCAGCCTAACTGTCACTTTGAGCCGGCGTTTCTGTTCTCTGTAACCAGAAAACAAGAAACGCCGGGTTGGAGTTCCTATACGAGCGGCGTAATTGTTTTTCGCCGTCGTATCGGAACTGCAATTTTAAAAATGGCGCTCGGGGCGTTCCCGCTGATTAACGCCGAGAATATGTAAATCAGCGAGAGACGGCAATTCACGATCGTACTCGGGCCCGACGCAGTGACTTTCCGACGTTTCCGTAAGCGATACGCGGCGTAAAGAAAAAACAGCCCCCTAGGTGGAGTATCCTATGTTAAGTATGGCCGTCGTCATCGCGTCGAATTAAAAATTTTCGCGTCGTTTGCGTAAAACGTCCGTGAACGGGGATTGACGTCATTGACGTTCACTGACAGAATTTGGAGCATGCGCACTGACAGTCGACGCATGCGCAGTACGTTCGCCGCGGGATCGCGCCTAGTTTAAGTAATACACGCCCCCCTACCCGCCCGATTTGAATTCCGCCGGCTCATTTTCGCTACGCCGCCGCAACTTTAGGAGCAAGTGCTTTGTGAATAACAGTACTTGCTCCTAAAGTTTCGGCGGAGTAACGTAAATGAGAAACGTCACTCCAAAATAAAGATCCGCCCACCTACCTGAATCTGGCCCTGTGTTTTTTTTATTCATTAAAAAGTGTATTTTTTCCCCCCCAAAAATTGCAATTAAAAAACTGCTGTGCAAAAAAAAAAAATAGCAATGATCGCCATTTTTTTCGCTAGGATCTCTGATAAAAAATAATAATAATAATAATAATAATATATTGTTTGGGGGTTAGGAGTTATTTTCAAGCAAAAAAAAACGATGATTTGTACTTGCGAGTAACAAGTGTTAGAGGGGGCGGAGTCAGAAAAAAAATGTGTAAAACTGCGTTTGCTTCTGGAATGTTGGGATTGTAAAGACGTTCGATGAAATGAAATTTACAGAAAAAACTTCCGATTGCGAGGATAATTCGTTCCAGAAACATGCTTGTATATCAAAGCACTTTTTTTTACAGAGTATAAAAGAGAAGAGAGGCGCCTCTAAGACCCCTTTCACACTGAAGTGTTTCTACAGCGTTTTAGCGTTAAAAATAGCGCTCTTAGGCCCTTTTCACACTGGATCGCTATCCAAGCGTTATTCGAGCGAAGCCTCATCTGCAATCCCAATGTGCTGGTAAAGCACCGCCAAGACCCTAAAGCTTTATGGCGTTATTGCAGCGCCTCGGTGTGAAAGGGCGAGGCGTTTTTTTTTTTTACAGCGCTTTTCAATTCATTAAAATGGTATTTGGAGCGTTTTTTTCAGCGCCCAAAATCTGCTCCAAAGATGCCGCTTGCAGGACTCGGTGTGAAAGGGTCCATTGAGATGCATGGAGAGCGTTTTGAGAGCGCTATTTCTAACGCTAAAATGCTGTAAAAGCACTTCGGTGTGAAAGGGGTCTTAAAGCGATCATAAAACGCTCTCCATGCATCTCAATGGACCCTTTCACACCGAGTCCTGCAAGCAGCATCTTTGGAGCAGATTTTGGGCGCTCCAAATACGCCCCTCTACCATTTTAATGAATTGAAAAGCGCTGTAAAAAAAAAACGCCTCGCCCTTTCACACCGAGGCGCTGCAATAATGCCATAAAACTTTAGGGTCTTATCGGTGCTTTACCAGCACATTGGGATTGCAGATGAGGCTTCGCTCCAATAACGCTTGAATAACGCTGTAAAAACGATCGAATAATGCTGTAATAACGCTCAAATAACGCTTGAATAACGCTCGAAAAACGCCCCAGTGTGAAAGGGGCCTTAGTGTAGCAATACGTTTCTAAATGTTGTTCCTTCATTAAATGTAACCATATTGCTACACTTAGAGGCGGAGCCTCTCTTCTCTTTTATACTCAGTGGTGACATGACGCCGCTCTTATATCAAGACATCGCTTGTATATCAAGGCAACGTTTATTAAAACATTTTGCTTGTCTTGCAAAACGCTCTCAAACCAAGTTACTCTGTATATTATTTATGGCCAATCGCTCCCCCGGGAAGTGGCGTGAATGTTTGCGTCTGGCGTTCTGCTTTAAATCGCCGGTTTATTTTCAGGAGTGCGGTGAAGAATTGGCTCGTTAAATCGGAGATTCCATCCCCCAGCCAGTCATTTCCTGCGCACGGGTCTGGAATCCACACAGACGGGGTTCTGTGTCCGTGGAGGACGCGGCTCCCATCGGTCAGCAGACAAAACAAAACGCCTTTCCAGCGAATTCTCAGACAGATCTCTATCCTTCTCTACAGAGTGTGAAAGAAGGAGAATCACAGAGCGTGCATCCCCTCCCCCATCCCCCACCCATTTATATAATGAAATCTTTCCATTTTCATGACATTCCTTATTATATTCCTGGTGATGTCATCGCCGGGCCTCTGTGCTTCTCCATGCAATGCAGGCAGATCATAGCTGGTGGGAGGGGCCAACAGGGAGATGTACATAGCTTCCTGAAAACATCAAGGAGCCCAGTACTCCTCAGTCCTGATGCACGCGGTAGGAGGAGTTATGCAAATATCAAAACACCTGGATGGGCGGGGTCAGTCTGGAGCAGTGGGCGTTCCTAGGCATGCTGTATTTGCATAGGTAACACCCACATGTGGTGCTGAGCTTCCATGATTGAAAGTAAAATCCAATGAATAAAAGGGGCAGGGCCAGGGATAGTCAGGCTCGGGAGGAAAGCGTTAAATGGTGAAGCCCCGCCTCTTTTCCTCAGTGTGGGAGGTACAGGAGGCTCGGCTGTCATTGTATACCTGAAGCCCCACCCCACTTTCCCAGTGCATTGTGGGAGAAGCAGAGGGCTCAGCTGTCATCTTATACCTGAAGCCCCACCCTTTTTTTAGTGAATTGTGGGAGAAGCAGAGGGCTCAGCTGTCATCTTATACCTGAAGTCCCACCTTTTTTTCAGTGCATTGTGGGAGGAGCAGAGGGATCAGCTGTCATCTTATACCTGAAGTCCCACCTTTTTTTCAGTGCATTGTGGGAGGAGCAGAGGGCTCAGCTGTCATCTTATACCTGAAGTCCCACCTTTTTTTCAGTGCATTGTGGGAGGAGCAGAGGGCTCAGCTGTCATCTTATACCTGAAGTCCCACCTTTTTTTCAGTGCATTGTGGGAGGAGCAGAGGGATCAGCTGTCATCTTATACCTGAAGCCACACCCTTTTTTTCAGTGCTTTGTGGGAGGAGCAGAGGGCTAAGCTGTCATCTTATACCTGAAGCCACACCCTTTTTTTCAGTGCTTTGTGGGAGGAGCAGAGGGCTAAGCTGTCATCTTATATCTGAAGCCCCACCTTTTTTTTAAGTGCATTGTGGGAGGAGCATAGGGAACAGCTGTCATCTTATACCTGAAGCCACACCCTATTTCAGTGCATTGTGGGAGGAGCAGAGGACACATCTGGCACATTAGGCAATTATCACAGTGCATTGATGGGCGTGTGTCAGTCTGGAGGAGTGGGCGTTCCTAGGCAGGCTGGATTTGCATAGGTAACGCCCACCACATGTGGTGCCAAAGCCTCCATGATTGCAGGAACTGAAATCCAATGAATGAAAGGGGCGTGGTCAGGGACAGTCAGACAGGGGAAGAAAGCGCTAGATGATGCTGGACGTCCTCTGACTTTCTGCAGCTTCTGATGCACATGGTGAGAAGCTCACAGTGTGCGGGGAAATCAGAGCCACTACACCTGTACACTGTGGGCAGGTAGGACATGGCGGGTCTCCAGTGATCGGTTCGCCCGATCTTCATTCCATATACTGAGAACTTGGCACACAGGCTGCGTGTGGTCTGAGAATCCCATGGTGGGGGTGGGGTACCTGTAATGTACAGGCCCTTGTATACGGGAACCGTCAGTACAGAGCTCCGCAGTGTCAGCTTTCAGGGATTCTTCTAGGAAAATGCTGCAAATTCATTCTGAGAACCATTCCTGTGAATTCCGACATCCCAGACAGGAATCACTTAACCCCCAACCTGCCGGAGGGAGAGAACGAGGGTCCCATATACCGGGGTACCAAGAGTGCCCCATCACCCCCTAATCCAACACGGGGGAAGGGAAAAACAGGAAATGAGGAACAGGATGGAGAAGAGAGACGGGGAAGAGAAGAGGAACGAGAAGAGGAAAGAGAAGAGGAAAGAGAAGAGGAAAGAGACGGAAAAGAGAAGAGGAAAGAGACGGAAAAGAGAAGAGGAAAGAGACGGAAAAGAGAAGAGGAAAGAGAAGAGGAAAGAGACGGAAAAGAGAAGAGGAAAGAGACGGAAAAGAGAAGAGGAAAGAGAAGAGGAAAGAGAAGAGGAAAGAGAAGAGGAAAGAGAAGAGGAAAGAGACGGGAAAGAGAAGAGGAAAGAGAAGAGGAAAGAGAAGAGGAAAGAGAAGAGGAAAGAGAAGAGGAAAGAGAAGAGGAAAGAGACGGGAAAGAGAAGAGGAAAGAGATGGGGAAAGAGACGGGGAAGAGAAGAGGAAAGAGAAGAGGAAAGAGAAGAGGAAAGAGACGGGGAAGAGAGGAGGAAAGAGACGGGGAAGAGAAGAGGAAAAAGAAGACTGGGAAGAGACGGGTAATAAGACGGGAAATAGAAGAGGAAAGAGACTGGGAGAGAAGAGGAAAGAGACGGGGAAGAGAGGAGGAAAGAGACGGGGAAGAGAAGAGGAAAGAGACGGGGAAGAGAAGAGGAAAGAGACGAGGAAGAGAAGAGGAAAGAGAAGAGGAAAGAGAAGAGGAAAGAGAAGAGGAAAGAGAAGAGGAAAGAGACGGGGAAGAGAAGAGGAAAGAGACGGGGAAGAGAAGAGGAAAGAGACGGGGAAGAGAAGAGGAAAGAGACGGGGAAGAGAAGAGGAAAGAGACGGGGAAGAGAGGAGGAAAAAGACGGGGAAGAGAAGAGGAAAGAGACGGGTAAAGAGACTGGGGAGAGAAGAGTAAAGAGACGGGAAAGAGAAGAGGAAAGAGACGGGAAAGAGAAGAGGAAAGAGACGGGAAAGAGAAGAGGAAAGAGACGGGGAAGAGAGGAGGAAAAAGACGGGGAAGAGAAGAGGAAAGAGACGGGTAAAGAGACTGGGGAGAGAAGAGGAAAGAGACGGGAAAGAGAAGAGGAAAGAGACGGGAAAGAGAAGAGGAAAGAGACGGGAAAGAGAAGAGGAAAGAGACGGGAAAGAGAAGAGGAATGAGACGGGGAAGAAAAGAGGAAAGAGAAGAGGAAAGAGACTGGGAAGAGATGGGGAAAGAGACGGGAAAGAGAAGAGGAAAGAGACGGGAAAGAGAAGAGGAAAGAGACTGGGGAGAGAAGAGGAAAGAGACAGGAAAGAGAAGAGGAAAGAGACGGGAAAGAGAAGAGGAAAGAGACGGGAAAGAGAAGAGGAAAGAGACGGGAAAGAGAAGAGGAAAGAGATGGGAAAGAGAAGAGGAAAAAGACAGGGAAGAGAAGAGGAAAGAGACAGGGAAGAGAAGAGGAAAGAGAAGAGGAAAGAGACTGGGAAGAGATGGGGAAAGAGACGGGAAAGAGAAGAGGAAAGAGATGGGAAAGAGAAGAGGAAAGAGACGGGAAAGAGAAGAGGAAAGAGACGGAGAAGAGAAGAGGAAAGAGACGGAGAAGAGAAGAGGAAAGAGACGGGGAAGAGAAGAGGAAAGAGAAGAGGAAAGAGACTGGGAAGAGATGGGGAAAGAGACGGGAAAGAGAAGAGGAAAGAGACGGGGAAGAGAAGAGGAAAGAGACGGGGAAGAGAAGAGGAAAGAGACGGGGAAGAGAAGAGGAAAGAGACTGGGAAGAGAAGAGGAAAGAGACTGGGAAGAGAAGAGGAAAGAGACTGGGAAGAGATGGGGAAAGAGACGGGAAAGAGAAGAGGAAAGAGACAGGAAAGAGAAGAGGAAAGAGACTGGGAAAAGAAGAGGAAAGAGAAGAGGAAAGAGACTGGGAAAAGAAGAGGAAAGAGAAGAGGAAAGAGACATGTGAAGAGACGGGGAAGAGAAGAGCAAAGAGATGGGGAAGAGAAGAGGAAAGAGACGGGAAATAGAAGAGGAAAGAGACAGGGAAGAGAAGAGAAAAGAGACGGGGAAGAGAAGGGGAAAGAGACTGGGAAGAGAAGGGGAAAGAGACTGGGAAGAGAAGGGGAAAGAGACGGGGAAGAGAAGAGGAAAGAGACAGGGAAGAGAAGAGGAAAGAGACGGGGAAGAGAAGAGGAAAGAGACTGGGGAGAGAAGAGGAAAAAGACTGAGAAGAGAAGGGGAAAGAGACTGAAAAGAGAAGGGGAAAGAGACTGGGAAGAGAAGGGGAAAGAGAAGAGACTCTCTCCGAGTCTCCCTCGCTTCCCTTCGCTCTGAGACTCCCCTGCTTCCCTTCGCTCTGAGACTCCCCCGCTTCCCTTCGCTCTCAGTCTCCCCCACTTCCCTTCGCTCTGAGACTCCCCCGCTTCTCCTTCGCTCTGAGTCTCCCCCACTTCCCTTCGCTCTGAGACTCCCCCGCTTCCCTTCGCTCTCAGTCTCCCCCACTTCCCTTCGCTCTGAGACTCCCCCGCTTCTCCTTCGCTCTGAGTCTCCCCCACTTCCCTTCGCTCCGAGACTCCCCCGCTTCCCTTCGCTCTGAGACTCCCCCGCTTCCCTTCGCTCTGGAGGACTTTTGGTCTAAAAATCCCAAGATTATAGCTGCCCCGCCTCTCCAGTACCTTCTAAGTGTGTGTGTATGTATACTGTGTGTGAGTGTACTGTGTGGCCCCATAATCTATTGCCTGGGAGCCCCATAATCTCCTATTGCCCGGGGGCCCCATGAGTTGTCAGTTCACCCCTGGTTATTAATGTATATATATACACAATACATGGCCGGCTGGTGGACAACCAACCATCACACCTATATGAGTGTGGTCATGCCAAAACCATGGCCAATAATATGGATTTACCCCCCTCCCCCCATGGCCAGTGATATAAAAGGGGTGGGGCTTCAGGTATAAGATGACAGCTGAGCCCTCTGCTCCTCCCACAAGGAAAAGAAGGTGGGGCTTTAAGTAAGAAAAGTCAATTCAAACTTCTGTCCCTCCCACAATGCACTGGGAGAAGGAGGCGGAGCTTAAAGTATAGAGTCCTCTGTTGCCGGGGAGCAGCCATTTTATTTCTGCAGGTGACCCCATCAGGAACATCTCCTTTAACTTCCTGTCCCTGTGACACCTGCACAGGAAATGTGGGGTGTGGGTGTCACCGGGGACAGGAGGACCCCTGACCCTCATTCTACCAATCACTTCCTATCCTCTCCCCCCACCCCTGGGTTTGGTCCCGCCCCCTCCGGCGGTTTGCCATGGCAATGTCAGTGGTCACACACCTCGGCGTGCAGGTCCAGGCTCAGGTCCACGGCGTCCTCTCCCAGAATCCTCCGGATCTCGGCCCGCTCACTGGGGGGCACTTGGTCCTGCACCATCCTCCAGAGTGACGGCGGGGGGTCCCCCATCTCTCCATAGCCGCTGTCCCGATCACTCAGAGCCTGAAACATGTCAGAGGGATCCACATGGACCTGGGGGGAGGGGAGGGGATGAAGATGGTTAGTATGAGAGACGGAATATAATGGGGGACACAAAGCAGAACCCCCGACCTAAATCCCCCCACATATTTTATATGATTTATAATATTTTGTAATGTATTAAAGCTATGAGAGGGGGGGGGCAAATCACAGGGCCCTGGGGGGGGGGGGGGAGACAAATTACATGGCCCTGGGAGTCAAATCATAGGGGGGGGGGAATCACAGAGCCTGGGGGGAGTTAAATCACAGGGCCCCGGGGGGGACAAATCACAGGGCGGGGAGGAGACAAATCACAGGGCCCGGGGGAGGGAGTCAAATCATAGGGTGGGGGGGGTGACAAATCACAGAGCCTGGGGGGAGTTAAATCACAGGGCCCGGGGGAGAGAGACAAATCACAGGAGGGGGGGGGGGGACAAATCACAGAGCCTGGGGGGAGATAAATCACAGGACCCCGGGGGGGGGGGACAAATCACAGGGCTGGTGGGGAGACAAATCACAGGGCCCGGGGGGACAAATCACAGGGCTGGGCGGGGACAAATCACAGGGCCCCTGAGGGGGGGGACAAATCACAGGGCTGGGCGGGGACAAATCACAGGGCCCGGGGGGGGACAAATCACAGGGCTGGGCGGGGACAAATCACAGGGCCCCTGAGGGGGGGGACAAATCACAGGGCTGGGCGGGGACAAATCACAGGGCCGGGGGGGGGGACAAATCACAGGGCCCCTGAGGGGGGGAGACATATCACAGGGCCCCTGAGGGGGGGAGACAAATCACAGGGTCCCGAGGGGGGGGGGGGGCAAATCACAGGGCCCCGGGGGGGGCGGGATATGTGACCCGGCTCCAAGAAATGGGATTGTGAGAAATATGGGGGGCAGACCCTGCGCTGTACTCGCCCCCCCCCCCCATACTGATCACAGGCAGCACTGAGGGGAGCTGAAAAACCACTGACATGTCACCCCCCCCCCCTCCCCCAACAACCAATCACAGGAGGAGTGAGAGCTGTCATCTGATTGGCTGGTTTGGGGGGACACACGCAGGACTCTCTTCTAGAGAACTCTGACTGTATATGGGGGGAGGGGATTATTGGGGTGCAGAGTAGAGGGGGAGGGGGAGAGTGTTGGGGTGAGGAGGATGATGAAGGGGGTGCAATGTGGGGGAGGGGAATAGGGTGAGAGATAGTTGGGGGAGGGGAACTGGGGAAGTGTTGGGGTGGTGGAGAGATGGGGGAGGGGTAGTGGGGGGGTGCAGGGAGGGGGGAGGGGTCTCTACACACCCGGGGTCCCCTCCGGTCACGTGACTCTCCTCCCGGTTTTCTCGCTCTGATGTAAACTCTGCCGTCACCATGGAGACCGGACACGCCCCCCGCCGCCGTTGCAGGCCCCGCCTCCTAAAGCGCGCACAGCACAGAGTCCGGGTGACAGGCAGTGACGTCACCGAGAGGGGCGGGGAGCTTCAGACCTCCAGCCGGAGCTCCTCCTCCATGCCCGGTACTTACCGTCCCCGTGTAGAGGGCGGGGAGTGATCACGTGCCCGGGGAGATATAAATGGGAACCTGCAGACCCCCCATGACAGGGGCCCCAACACTCCGCCCCTCCCCCCATCACAGGGCCCCCAACACTCCGCCCCTCCCCCCATCACAGGGGCCCCAACACTCCGCCCCTCCCCCCATCACAGGGGCCCCAACACTCCGCCCCTCCCCCCATCACAGGGGCCCCAACACTCCGCCCCTCCCCCCATCACATGGGCCCACCCAACACTCCGCCCCTCCCCCCATCACAGGGGCCCCAACACTCCGCCCCTCCCCCATCACAGGGGCCCCAACACTCCGCCCCTCTCCCCATCACAGGGGCCCCAACACTCCGCACCTCCCCCCATCACAGGGGCCCCAACACTCCGCCCCTCCCCCATCACAGGGGCCCCAACACTCCACCCCTCCCCCCCATCACAGGGGCCCCAACACTCCGCCCCTCCCCCCATCACATGGGCCCACCCAACACTCCGCCCCTCCCCCCATCACAGGGACCCCAACACTGCGCCCCTCCCCCCATCACAGGGGCCATAACACTCCGCCCCTCCCCCATCACAGGGGCCCCAACACTCCGCCCCTCCCCCATCACAGGGGCCCCAACACTCCGCCCCTCCCCCCATCACAGGGGCCCCAACACTCCGCCCCTCCCCCCATCACATGGGCCCACCCAACACTCCGCCCCTCCCCCCATCACAGGGACCCCAACACTGCACCCCTCCCCCCATCACAGGGGCCATAACACTCCGCCCCTCCCCCCATCACAGGGGCCCCAACACTCCGCCCCTCCCCCATCACAGGGGCCCCAACACTCCGCCCCTCCCCCCATCACATGGGCCCACCCAACACTCCGCCCCTCCCCCCATCACAGGGACCCCAACACTGCGCCCCTCCCCCCATCACAGGGGCCATAACACTCCGCCCCTCCCCCCATCACAGGGGCCCCAACACTCCGCCCCTCCCCCCATCACAGGGGCCCCAACACTCCGCCCCTCCCCCATCACAGGGGCCCCAACACTCCGCCCCTCCCCCATCACAGGGACCCCAACACTTCGCCCCTCTCCCCATCACAGGGGCCCCAACACTCCGCCCCTCCCCCATCACAGGGACCCCAACACTGCGCCCCTCCCCCCATCACAGGGGCCATAACACTCCGCCCCTCCCCCATCACAGGGGCCCCAACACTCCGCCCCTCCCCCCATCACAGGGGCCCCAACACTCCGCCCCTCCCCCATCACAGGGGCCCCCACACTCCGCCCCTCCCCCATCACAGGGACCCCAACACTCCGCCCCTCCCCCATCACAGGGACCCCAACACTTCGCCCCTCTCCCCATCACAGGGGCCCCAACACTCCGCCCCTCCCCCCATCACAGGGGCCCCAACACTCCGCCCCTCCCCCCATCACAGGGGCCCCAACACTCCGCCCCTCCCCCATCACATGGGCCCACCCAACACTCCGCCCCTCCCCCCATCACAGGGACCCCAACACTGCGCCCCTCCCCCCATCACAGGGGCCATAACACTCCGCCCCTCCCCCATCACAGGGGCCCCAACACTCCGCCCCTCCCCCCATCACAGGGGCCCCAACACTCCGCCCCTCCCCCATCACAGGGTCCCCAACACTTCGCCCCTCTCCCCATCACAGGGGCCCCAACACTCCGCCCCTCCCCCCATCACAGGGGCCCCAACACTCCGCCCCTCCCCCATCACAGGGGCCCCAACACTCCGCCCCTCCCCCATCACAGGGGCCCCAACACTCCGCCCCTCCCCCATCACAGGGGCCCCAACACTCCGCCCCTCCCCCATCACAGGGGCCCCAACACTCCGCCCCTCCCCCATCACAGGGGCCCCAACACTCCGCCCCTCCCCCATCACAGGGACCCCAACACTTCGCCCCTCTCCCCATCACAGGGGCCCCAACACTCCGCCCCTCCCCCCATCACAGGGGCCCCAACACTCCGCCCCTCCCCCCATCACAGGGCCCCCAACACTCTGCCCCTCCCCATCACAAGTGCCCCAACATTCCGCCCCTCTCCCCATCACAGGGGCCCCAACACTCGGGTGATCGGGTCTGCGAGTCCCGCGGTCCTGGTCCCGGAGCTTCGGCGCGTGCCCGTGACCCATGGCTGGGAAGTTGTACAGGATGTACCTGTACGTGAATCTGCCCAGCCGTGCCATTCTGCCAACGTATATGTGCAGGAGGCGGTCCTTAAGTGGTTAATATTTTTTTTTTTTGCAGGGAGAGAACTTTAAACTTTTCTCAACATTTAAAGTATATCTGACGGCAAAACTTTTTTATTTAGTTTTGGATGGAGTGGCGAAAATTTTTAGAACCCCTGTCAGGTTTTAATTGCTCTCTCTGTCAGATGAAATGGAGAAGAAGGTCAGAAGAAGGAGAGAAGAAGGTCAGAAGAAGGAGAGAAGAAGGAGAGAAGAAGGTCAGAAGAAGGAGAGAAGAAGGAGAGAAGAAGGAGAGAAGTAGGTCAGAAGAAGGAGAGAAGTAGGTCAGAAGAAGGAGAGAAGAAGGTCAGAAGAATAAGAGAAGAAGGTCAGAAGAAGGAGAGAAGTAGGTCAGAAGAAGGAGAGAAGTCAGAAGAAGGTCAGAAGAAGGAGAGAAGAAGGTCAGAAGAAGGAGAGAAGAAGGTCAGAAGAAGGAGAGAAGAAGGTCAGAAGAAGGAGAGAAGAAGGTCAGAAGAAGGAGAGAAGTAGGTCAGAAGAAGGTCAGAAGAAGGAGAGAAGAAGGTCAGAAGAAGGAGAGAAGAAGGTCAGAAGAAGGAGAGAAGAAGGTCAGAAGAAGGAGAGAAGAAGGTCAGAAAAAGGAGAGAAGAAGGAGAGAAGAAGGTCAGAAGAAGGTTAGAAGAAGGAGAGAAGAAGGTCAGAAGAAGGAGAGAAGAAGGAGAGAAGAAGGTCAGAAGAAGGAGAGAAGAAGGTCAGAAGAAGGAGAGAAGAAGGTCAGAAGAAGGAGAGAAGAAGGTCAGAAGAAGGAGAGAAGAAGGAGAGAAGAAGGTCAGAAGAAGGAGAGAAGAAGGTCAGAAGAAGGAGAGAAGTAGGTCAGAAGAAGGAGAGAAGTAGGTCAGAAGAAGGAGAGAAGAAGGTCAGAAGAAGGAGAGAAGAAGGAGAGAAGAAGGAGAGAAGAAGGTCAGAAGAAGGAGAGAAGAAGGAGAGAAGAAGGTCAGAAGAAGGAGAGAAGAAGGTCAGAAGAAGGAGAGAAGAAGGTCAGAAGAAGGAGAGAAGAAGGTCAGAAGAAGGAGAGAAGAAGGTCAGAAGAAGGAGAGAAGAAGGTCAGAAGAAGGAGAGAAGTAGGTCAGAAGAAGGAGAGAAGAAGGTCAGAAGAAGGAGAGAAGTAGGTCAGAAGAAGGAGAGAAGTAGGTCAGAAGAAGGAGAGAAGTAGGTCAGAAGAAGGAGAGAAGGAGAGAAGTAGGTCAGAAGAAGGAGAGAAGAAGGTCAGAAGAAGGAGAGAAGAAGGTCAGAAGAAGGAGAGAAGAAGGTCAGAAGAAGGAGAGAAGAAGGTCAGAAGAAGGAGAGAAGAAGGTCAGAAGAAGGAGAGAAGAAGGTCAGAAGAAGGAGAGAAGAAGGTCAGAAGAAGGAGAGAAGAAGGTCAGAAGAAGGAGAGAAGAAGGTCAGAAGAAGGAGAGAAGAAGGTCAGAAGAAGGAGAGAAGTAGGTCAGAAGAAGGAGAGAAGAAGGTCAGAAGAAGGAGAGAAGAAGGTCAGAAGAAGGAGAGAAGAAGGTCAGAAGAAGGAGAGAAGAAGGTCAGAAGAAGGAGAGAAGAAGGTCAGAAGAAGGAGAGAAGAAGGTCAGAAGAAGGAGAGAAGAAGGTCAGAAGAAGGAGAGAAGAAGGTCAGAAGAAGGAGAGAAGAAGGTCAGAAGAAGGAGAGAAGAAGGTCAGAAGAAGGAGAGAAGAAGGTCAGAAGAAGGAGAGAAGTAGGTCAGAAGAAGGTCAGAAGAAGGAGAGAAGAAGGTCAGAAGAAGGAGAGAAGAAGGTCAGAAGAAGGAGAGAAGAAGGTCAGAAGAAGGAGAGAAGAAGGTCAGAAGAAGGAGAGAAGAAGGTCAGAAGAAGCAGAGAAGAAGGTCAGAAGAAGGAGAGAAGTAGGTCAGAAGAATAAGAGAAGAAGGTCAGAAGAAGGAGAGAAGTAGGTCAGAAGAAGGAGAGAAGTAGGTCAGAAGAACGAGAGAAGTAGGTCAGAAGAAGGAGAGAAGAAGGTCAGAAGAAGGAGAGAAGAAGGTCAGAAGAAGGAGAGAAGTAGGTCAGAAGAAGGAGAGAAGAAGGTCAGAAGAAGGAGAGAAGAAGGTCAGAAGAAGGAGAGAAAGGTCAGAAGAAGGTCAGAAGAAGGAGAGAAGTAGGTCAGAAGAAGAAGAAGGAGAGAAGTAGGTCAGAAGAAGGAGAGAAGAAGGTCAGAAGAAGGAGAGAAGAAGGTCAGAAGAAGGAGAGAAGAAGGTCAGAAGAAGGAGAGAAGTAGGTCAGAAGAAGGAGAGAAGAAGGTCAGAAGAAGGAGAGAAGAAGGTCAGAAGAAAGAGAGGAGAGAAGGTCAGAAGAAGGAGAGAAGAAGGTCAGAAGAATAAGAGAAGAAGGTCAGAAGAAGGAGAGAAGAAGGTCAGAAGAAGGAGAGAAGAAGGTCAGAAGAAGGAGAGAAGAAGGTCAGAAGGTCAGAAGAAGGAGAGAAGTAGGTCAGAAGAAGGAGAGAAGAAGGTCAGAAGAAGGAGAAGAAGTAAGAGAAGAAGGTCAGAAGAAGGAGAAGAAGAAGGTCAGAAGAAGGAGGAGAAGAAGGTCAGAAGAAGGAGAGAAGAAGGTCAGAAGAAGGAGAGAAGAAGGTCAGAAGAAGGAGAGAAGTAGGTCAGAAGGAGAGAAGAAGGTCAGAAGAAGGAGAGAAGGTCAGAAGAAGGAGAGAAGTAGGTCAGAAGAAGGAGAGAAGAAGGTCAGAAGAGAGAGAAGAAGGTCAGAAGAAGGAGAGAAGAAGGTCAGAAGAAGGAGAGAAGGTCAGAAGAAGGTCAGAAGAAGAAGAAAGGTCAGAAGAAGAGAAGAAGGTCAGAAGAAGGAGAGAAGTAGGTCAGAAGAAGGAGAGAAGAAGGTCAGAAGAAGGAGAGAAGTAGGTCAGAAGAAGGAGAGAAGAAGGTCAGAAGAAGGAGAGAAGAAGGAGAGAAGTAGGTCAGAAGAAGGAGAGAAGTAGGTCAGAAGAAGGAGAGAAGAAGGTCAGAAGAAGGAGAGAAGAAGGTCAGAAGAAGGAGAGAAGTAGGTCAGAAGAAGGAGAGAAGTAGGTCAGAAGAAGGAGAGAAGTAGGTCAGAAGAAGGACAGAAGAAGGTCAGAAGAAGGACAGAAGAAGGAGAGAAGAAGGTCAGAAGAAGGAGAGAAGAAGGTCAGAAGAAGGAGAGAAGTAGGTCAGAAGAAGGAGAGAAGTAGGTCAGAAGAAGGAGAGAAGAAGGTCAGAAGAAGGAGAGAAGTAGGTCAGAAGAAGGTCAGAAGAAGGAGAGAAGAAGGTCAGAAGAAGGAGAGAAGAAGGTCAGAAGAAGGAGAGAAGAAGGTCAGAAGAAGGAGAGAAGTAGGTCAGAAGAAGGAGAGAAGAAGGTCAGAAGAAGGAGAGAAGTAGGTCAGAAGAAGAGAAGAAGGTCAGAAGAAGGAGAGAAGTAGGTCAGAAGAAGGAGAGAAGAAGGTCAGAAGAAGGAGAGAAGTAGGTCAGAAGAAGAAGAAGGTCAGAAGAAAGAGAAGAAGGTCAGAAGAATAAGAGAAGAAGGTCAGAAGAAGGAGAGAAGTAGGTCAGAAGAAGGAGAGAAGTAGGTCAGAAGAAGGAGAGAAGAAGGTCAGAAGAAGGAGAGAAGTAGATCAGAAGAAGGAGAGAAGAAGGAGAGAAGTAGGTCAGAAGAAGAGAAGAAGGTCAGAAGAAGGAGAGAAGTAGGTCAGAAGAAGGAGAGAAGAAGGTCAGAAGAAGGAGAGAAGTAGGTCAGAAGAAGGAGAGAAGTAGGTCAGAAGAAGGAGAGAAGTAGGTCAGAAGAAGGAGAGAAGAAGGTCAGAAGAAGGAGAGAAGAAGGTCAGAAGAATAAGAGAAGAAGGTCAGAAGAAGGAGAGAAGTAGGTCAGAAGAAGGAGAGAAGTAGGTCAGAAGAAGGAGAGAAGAAGGTCAGAAGAAGGAGAGAAGTAGGTCAGAAGAAGGAGAGAAGTAGGTCAGAAGAAGGAGAGAAGTAGGTCAGAAGAAGGAGAGAAGAAGGTCAGAAGAAGGAGAGAAGTAGGTCAGAAGAAGGAGAGAAGTAGGTCAGAAGAAGGAGAGAAGGTCAGAAGAAGGAGAGAAGAAGGTCAGAAGAAGGAGAGAAGTAGGTCAGAAGAAGGAGAGAAGAAGGTCAGAAGAAGGAGAGAAGCAGGTCAGAAGAAGAGAAGAAGGTCAGAAGAAGGAGAGAAGTAGGTCAGAAGAAGGTCAGAAGAAGGAGAGAAGAAGGTCAGAAGGAGAGAAGTAGGTCAGAAGAAGGAGAAAAGAAGGTCAGAAGAAGGAGAGAAGAAGGTCAGAAGGAGGAGAGAAGAAGGTCAGAAGAAGGAGAGAAGAAGGTCAGAAGAAGGAGAGAAGTAGGTCAGAAGAAGAGAAGAAGGTCAGAAGAAGGAGAGAAGTAGGTCAGAAGAAGGAGAGAAGAAGGTCAGAAGAAGGAGAGAAGAAGGTCAGAAGAAGAAGAGAAGTAGGTCAGAAGGAGAGAAGAAGGTCAGAAGAAGGAGAGAAGAAGGTCAGAAGAAGGAGAGAAGAAGGTCAGAAGAAGGAGAGAAGTAGGTCAGAAGAAGGAGAGAAGAAGGTCAGAAGGAGAGAAGAAGGTCAGAAGGAGAGAAGAAGGTCAGAAGGAGGAAAGAAGAAGGAGAAAAGAAGGTCAGAAGAAGGAGAGAAGAAGGTCAGAAGGAGAGAAGAAGGTCAGAAGGAGGAAAGAAGAAGAAGAGAAGAAGGTCAGAAGAAGGAGAAAAGAAGGTCAGAAGAAGGAGAGAAGAAGGTTAGAAGAAGGAGAGAAGTAGGTCAGAAGAAGGTCAGAAGAAGGACAGAAGGTGAGAAAAGGTCAGATGAAGGACCCCCTAGGACAGGACTATGGGACACCCATCCTTCTCCTTCTCTCCATAACATAGGGTGGGGGTTTGTAGTCCTCGGAGATAACTGGAAACAATGTAACTGATAAGAGTCAGCACAGGAAGTTTTAGGTGGACACGATTTCTGGCAGGATCACCAGGTATATTTTTGCACTGATTTCACAGATATAATGAAACACTTTTAATGGGATATTTATCAGAGGAAGACGGAGGAGATGATTGTTGGGGTGATTACTCCCTATGAAGACTATCCCTCCCTATGAAGACTATCGCCCCCTGTAACGGTCACCACCGCTTACGACCTTCCATCCACCCACGACAAGCTGATCTGACACACTCCGACAATATTGCATACACGATCCATATCCTTTCCCAGAATAAGACGAGACTGCGCTCCGTTCTTGCTTCCAAAGATATGACAATTTATTGGTATTTTCTCAGCTTCTTATATCCAGTACAACATAATGCAGTTAATCACAGGACAATGCAATCTCCACCCCCCTATTCACTCACTGAGGATAATTCTTTAATTGGTAGCTAGACATGACGGCACCGTATTATCAATAGGGTTCAATTAACCTTGAATAGTAACACAGACATCTAGTTGAATAAGTTATCCAAGACAGCTTTATCACACAATGGCAGAGTCTTGTGAGAGTGGGTGCAATCCACACCTTCAACGGAATGTCTTTCACATGAATGCCAACACCTTCAGATATTTCAATAGCATATTATACAAAGGTATGACTCACTCTGGTCTTGTAGACCTGAATTAACACATTTCCAAAGCATGTGTGCCCAGATTGCATAGCTAACAGCTTTTGGTATTTGAAGACATCCTGCAACCATGAATTATTATTAATGTCCCTTATTAATGTCTTCTGTAACATATGAATTATGATTCTTTGTCACCCTATGGCCCTAGTGGACATAAGGTGACCCTAGACATAGGAATATCTCAGTCTGTCACGGTGCATTCCGTTACACCCCCTATGAAGACTATTGCACCCTATGAAGACTATCGCCCCCTATGAGGATTGTCGCACCCTATGAAGACTATCGCCCCCTATGAGGATTGTCGCACCCTATGAAGACTATCGCCCCCTATGAGGATTGTCGCACCCTATGAAGACTATCACCCACTATATGAAGACTATCGCCCCCTATGAGGATTGTCGCACCCTATGAAGACTATCACCCACTATATGAAGACTATCGCACCCTATGAAGACTATCGCACCCTATGAAGACTATCGCCCCCTATGAAGACTATCGCCCCCTATGAAGACTATCGCACCCTATGAAGACTATCGCACCCTATGAAGACTATCGCACCCTATGAAGACTATCGCACCCTATGAAGACTATCGCACCCTATGAAGACTATCGCCCCCTATGAAGACTATCGCCCCCTATGAAGACTATCGCACCCTATGAAGACTATCGCACCCTATGAAGACTATCGCACCCTATGAAGACTATCACCCACTATATGAAGACTATCGCACCCTATGAAGACTATCGCACCCTATGAAGACTATCACTCCCTATGAAGACTATCGCACCCTATGAAGACTATCGCCCCCTATGAAGACTATCGCCCCCTATGAAGACTATCGCCCCCTATGAAGACTATCGCACCCTATGAAGACTATCGCACCCTATGAAGACTATCGCACCCTATGAAGACTATCACCCACTATATGAAGACTATCGCACCCTATGAAGACTATCGCCCCCTATGAAGACTATCGCCCCCTATGAAGACTATCGCCCCCTATGAAGACTATCGCACCCTATGAAGACTATCACCTACTATATGAAGACTATCGCACCCTATGAAGACTATCGCACCCTATGAAGACTATCACTCCCTATGAAGACTATCGCACCCTATGAAGACTATCGCCCCCTATGAAGACTATCGCCCCCTATGAAGACTATCGCCCCCTATGAAGACTATCGCACCCTATGAAGACTATCGCACCCTATGAAGACTATCGCACCCTATGAAGACTATCACCCACTATATGAAGACTATCGCACCCTATGAAGACTATCGCACCCTATGAAGACTATCGCCCCCTATGAAGACTATCGCCCCCTATGAAGACTATCGCACCCTATGAAGACTATCACCTACTATATGAAGACTATCGCACCCTATGAAGACTATCGCACCCTATGAAGACTATCACTCCCTATGAAGACTATCGCACCCTATGAAGACTATCGCCCCCTATGAGGATTGTCGCACCCTATGAAGACTATCGGACGCACACGGCATCCAGGACTTTATCGGCGCCGCTCTGAATTCGGTTTCCAGAAGCCAGTAGTGTTTACTGATCCCTCCGCAGAACGCACATTATCTGCCCCCAGGATCGGGGGGGCGCTCGCTCGCCAAATATCATATTTTGACATTTTTCTGCACTTGGATGAGAAAAGAAAGAGCCAGAGGGAGATGAGGGATTCGGAAGGCAGTCGCGGGACTGAGCAGGTTCTCTCCGACATTAAAGTGGTGTGTCCCTTTAAATTGACCCTTTCCTTGCTGGGAGCGCCAGGCTGTCACATCAAAGTTGTCTAAGCTCCACTAGTGACAGGAGCTGTCAGACGGCCAGGGCAGGGTACTGGGACCTCTGGGGGGAGTGGAGGGGGGGGGCATGGTCTGTGCCCTGTATACAGTAGAGGGGGGGGGGTGGGCTGACATCCCATTATGGTTAGTAGGAGGGGAGAGGAGGTATCACATCACATGCTGGATCCAGCCCAGAGACACAGAGAGCCGAGAAGAATGAGTCTGTAATGGGAGCCTCATCCACCCAGAGACCCAGGAGGAGCCCCCCCTTCCCCCCCCCCCTCCCATCACATGCCCAAATTATAAAAGAGGAGCGGAGTGGGGGCCACTCAGACACTGCAGCCTGACACAGCAAACTTCCAGCCAGCCCAACTGCCAGGATCTACCCAACCAGGGGGATCCGGTGCCAGCCACTAAGATCTACAAAACCGCAGGATTCACTGAGACCTACCAAACCACAGGATTCACCGAGATCCACCCCAAACCACAAGATTCACTAAGATCCCCCCAAATCACAGGATTCACCGAGACCTACCAAACCACAGGATTCACCGAGATCCATCCCAAACCACAAGATTCACTAAGATCCCCCCAAATCACAGGATTCACCGAGACCTACCAAACCACAGGATTCACCGAGATCCATCCCAAACCACAAGATTCACTAAGATCCCCCCAAATCACAGGATTCACTGAGACCTACCAAACCGCAGGATTTACTGAGACCTACCAAACCACAGGATTCACTAAGATCCCCCCAAACCACAAGATTCACTAAGATCCCCCCCAAACCACAGGATTCTCCAAGATCCACCCCAAACCACAAGATTCACTAAGATCCCCCCCAAATCACAGGATTCACCGAGACCTACCAAACCACAGGATTCACTGAGACCTACCAAACCACAGGATTCCCTAAGATCCCCCCAAACCACAGGATTCACTGAGACCTACCAAACCACAGGATTCACTGAGACCTACCAGACCACAGGATTCACTGAGACCTACCAGACCACAGGATTCACTGAGATCCACCAAACCACAGGATTCACTAAGATCCCCCCAAACCACAGAATTCACTAAGATTCCCCCAAACCACAGAACTCACTAAGATTCCCCCAAACCACCGGATTCACTGAGATCTACTAAACCACAGGATTGACTGAGATCCCCCCCAAACCACAAGATTCACTGAGATCTACCAAACCACAGGATTTACTGAGATCCCCCAAACCACAGGATTCACTGGGATCCCTCAAACCACAGGATACACCGAGATCCACCAAACTACAGGATTCACCGAGATCCACCAAACCTCAGGAATCACTGAGATCCACCAGGATACACTGAGATCCACCAAACTACAGGATTCACTGAGATCCACCAGGATTTATTGGGATCCACCAAAATACAGGATTCACTGGGATCCCTCAACCATAGAATACACTGAGATCCACCAATTTACAGGATTTACCGAGAGCCACCAGAATTCATTAGGATCCTTCAAACATCAGGATTCACTGAGATCCTCCAAACCACAGAATTCACTGGGATCCACCAAACTTTAGGGTTGACTGAGATTCATCAAACCAAAGGATTCATTGGGATCCCCCAAACCACAGCATTCACTGGGATCCACAAAACTTCAGCGTTCACTGTAAGCCACCAAACCTCAGGGGTTCACTGAGATCCATCAAACGTCATGGTTCATTGAGGTCTTCAAAACCACAGGATTCACTGTGATCAACTAAGTCAAGATCCACCAAAGCACCAAAAATTCCCGTGAGCCACCAGAATCCACCCAAACCACACTACTGCTTGGACCTTAGATGAAGAGGGTAGATAACCCCTAAAGAATTTCCTAAAAAAGTACCACAACCACAGGATTTAATCGGATCCACCAAACCACAGGATTCATTGTGAACCACAAGTATCAACTCCACTTCCTGGGGATCTCACCATCTACTGGATACGCCTCAAGCCTTCAGGATCTACCCAAAAACTGGACCGACTCCCGGTAGATCCGGATCTGCTCACCAATACTAGTGCTGGACACCTGTCATCATTATTTCCTATTTCTGAGGCTGAACCTTTCTGTAAACTTTTCCCACTACTACAGACAGACCAACCCGGTTGGGGGATGATGTAGAGAACCGCGTGTGTCCTACTAACATCGTTGTAGATTAATACCAAGGCTGGTCCCAACTTCCCGTATACTGACACTTGTCCCAACTTCCCGTATACTAGCACTTATCCTGTATACTGACACTTGTCCCGACGTCCCGTATACTGACACTTGTCCCGAATACTGACACTGGTCCTGACATCCCGTATACTGACACTTGTCCCGACTTCCTGTATACTGACACTGGTCCTGACATCCCGTATACTGACACTTATCCCGTATACTGACACTTGTCCCGACTTCCCGTATACTGACACTTGTCCCGACGTCCCGTATACTGACACTTGTCCCGAATACTGACACTGGTCCTGACATTCCGTATACTGACACTTATCCCGTATACTGACACTTGTCCCGACTTCCTGTATACTGACACTGGTCCTGACATCCCGTTTACTGACACTTGTCCCGACGTCCCGTATACTGACACTGGTCCTGACATCCCGTATACTGACACTTATCCCGTATACTGACACTTGTCCCGACTTCCTGTATACTGACACTGGTCCTGACATCCCGTATACTGACACTTGTCCCGACGTCCCGTATACTGACACTGGTCCCGGAGGACCTCCGTACAGAACGACCACCTTCACCCGCAGGGTTCAAGTGAGAAGATTGTTGGAAGGGTTCTCTGGATTTATCATCTCTTCCTGCACCTGTGTCACCAATCATGGCATCTACCAGGCTGGACAGGCGGGCACCCACCTCCCTTCTCTGCCTGCTCCTGATGAGCCAGGTGGCACTGTCTGTGGCTAACCAGGTTAGCACATGTGAAGCGAATGGCAGTGTGTACTATGTGGGCGAGTGGTACTTCCTGGACTCGGACCATTGCACCCAGTGTGAGTGTACCACAGAGGGACCAGCCTGTGCCAGGACAGAGTGCACCGCCCTGCCACCCGCCTGCATGCATGTCAGTCACTACCCCACCGACTGCTGCCCCCGCTGCGAGAAGATTGGCTGCGAGTACAGAGGAGAGGTCTACGAGCTGGGCGAACATTTCCAGGTACCAACATTCTACTCCACCATACATTGAGCATACTGGTCATTGTGCCCCCTATACCTCACCTCTGCCACCTGCCCATAACAGTCATTGTTCCCCCCTATACCTCACCTCTGCCACCTGCCCATAACGGTTATTATGCCCCCTATACCTCACCTCTGCCACCTGCTCATACTGGTCATTGTGCCCCCATACCTCATTTCTGCCACCTGTTCATATCCTTGATTGTGCCCCCTTTACCACACCGCTGCCACCAGCTCATACTGGTCATTGTGCCCCCTATACCCCACCTCTGCCACCTGCCCATACTGGTCATTGTGCCCCCTATACCCCACCTCTGCCACCGGCCCATAACGATCATTGTTCCCCCTATACCTCACCTCTACCACCTGCTCATACTGGTCATTGTGCCCCCTTTACCTCAGCTCTGCCACCTGCTCATACTGGTCATTGTGCCCCCCATACCTAATTTCTGCCACCTGTTCATACCCTTCATTGTGCCCCCTTTACCACACCGCTGTCACCAGCTCATACTGGTCATTGTGCCCCCTATACTTCATCTCTGTCACCTGCCCATACTGGTCATTGTGCCCCCTATACCTCACCTCTGCCACCTCATACTGTTTATTGTGTCTCCTATAGCTCACCTCTGCCACCTCATGCTGGTCATTGTGCCCCCTATACCTCATCTCTGCCACCTGCTCACACTGGTCTTTGTGCCCCCTATTCCTCACCTCTGCCACCTGCTCATATTGGTCATTGTGACCCCCATACCTCACCTCTGCCACCTGTTCATACTGGTCATTGTGTCCCCTATACTTAATCTCTACCACCTGCCCATACCGGTCATTGTGCCCACTATACCTCACCACTGCCATCTCATGCTGGTCATTGTGTGCCCCCTATACCTCACCTCTGTCACCTGCTCATACTGGTTATTGTGCCCCCTATCCCTCACCTCTACCACCTGCCCATACTGGTTGTTGTGCCCCCTATCCCTCACCTCTAACACCTGCCCATACTGGTCATTGTGCGCCCTATACCTCACCTCTACTTCCTGCCCATACTGGTCACTGTGCCCCCTATACCTCACCTCTGCCACCTGTACAAACTGGTTATTGTGCCCCCTATACCTCACCTCTGCCACCTGTACAAACTGGTCATTGTGCCCCCTATACTTCATCTCTGCCACCTGCCCATACTGGTCATTGTGCCTCCTTTACCTCACCTCTGCCACCTGCTCATACTGGTCATTGTGCCCCCCCATACCTAATTTCTGCTACCTGTTCATACTCTTCATTGTGCCCCCTTTACCACACCACTGTCACCAGCTCATACTGGTCATTTTCCCCCCTATACCTCATCTCTGCCACCTGTTCATACCGGTCATTGTGACCCTTATACCTCATCTCTGCCACCTGCTCTTATTGCTCTCTGCGCCCTTAATATGTCATCTCTGCCACCTGCTCATAGTGTATATTGCGCCCCTATACCTCACCCCTGTCACCTGCTTATACTGGTCATTGTGCCCCCTATACCTCACCTCTGCCACCTCATACTGGTCATTGTGCCCCCTATACCTCACCTCTGCCACCTCATGCTGGTCATTGTGCCCCCTATACCTCACCTCTGCCACCTCATACTGGTCATTGTGCCCCCTATACCTCACCTTTGCCACCTCATACTGGTCATTGTGTCCCCTATACCTCACCTCTGTCACCTGCTCATACTGGTTATTGTGCCCCCTATCCCTCACCTCTACCACCTGCCCATACTGGTTGTTGTGCCCCCTATCCCTCACCTCTAACACCTGCCCATGCTGGTCATTGTGTGCCCCCTATACCTCACCTCTGTCACCTGCCCATACTGGTTGTTGTGCCCCCTATCCCTCACCTCTAACACCTGCCCATACTGGTCATTGTGCCCCCTATACCTCA
The DNA here is from genome assembly GCA_029574335.1 of Rana kukunoris. Taxonomy (NCBI): domain Eukaryota; kingdom Metazoa; phylum Chordata; class Amphibia; order Anura; family Ranidae; genus Rana; species Rana kukunoris. The sequence continues at coordinate 114,462 of JAJQKJ010001816.1, read as the reverse complement.
CCTCTACTTCCTGCCCATACTGGTCATTGTGCCCCCTATACCTCACCTCTGCCACCTGTACAAACTGGTCATTGTGCCCCCTATACTTCATCTCTGCCACCTGCCCATACTGGTCATTGTGCCTCCTTTACCTCACCTCTGCCACCTGCTCATACTGGTCATTGTGCCCCCCCATACCTAATTTCTTCTACCTGTTCATACTCTTCATTGTGCCCCCTTTACCACACCACTGTCACCAGCTCATACTGGTCATTTTCCCCCCTATACCTCACCTCTGCCACCTGTTCATACCGGTCATTGTGACCCTTATACCTCATCTCTGCCACCTGCTCTTATTGCTCTCTACGCCCTTAATATGTCATCTCTGCCACCTGCTCATAGTGTATATTGCGCCCCTATACCTCACCCCTGTCACCTGCTTATACTGGTCATTGTGCCCCCTATACCTCACCTCTGCCACCTCATACTGGTCATTGTGCCCCCTATACCTCACCTCTGCCACCTCATACTGGTCATTGTGTGCCCCCTATACCTCACCTCTGCCACCTCATACTGGTCATTGTGCCCCCTATACCTCACCTCTGCCACCTCATACTGGTCATTGTGTGCCCCCTATACCTCACCTCTGCCACCTCATACTGGTCATTGTGCCCCCTATACCTCACCTCTGCCACCTCATACTGGTCATTGTGCCCCCTATACCTCACCTCTGCCACCTCATACTGGTCATTGTGCCCCCTATACCTCACCTCTGCCACCTCATGCTGGTCATTGTGCCCCCTATACCTCACCTCTGCCACCTCATACTGGTCATTGTGCCCCCTATACCTCACCTCTGCCACCTCATACTGGTCATTGTGTCCCCTATAGCTCACCTCTGCCACCTCATGCTGGTCATTGTGCCCCCTATACCTCACCTCTGCCACCTGCTCATATTGGTCATTGTGCCCCCTATATTTCACCTCTGCCACCTGCTCATAGTGTATATTGTGCCCCCTATACCTCCCCTTTGCCACCTCATGTTGGTCATTGTGCCCCCTATACCTCCTATATGGAGGTTCTCTGTTCACAGCCTGTGGTTCCAGGGTGACAGCCGGAGATTGTCCGGTCACAGCCGGTAGTTCTCGTGTAACAGCCGGTGGTATTTGGGTGACAGCCAGAGGTTGCCTGGTTACAGCCATTGATTGGTACGGCCGGTGGTTCTCCGGTCACAGGCGGTGGTTCTCCAGTCACAGGCCGTGGTTGTCCGGTTATGGCTGGTGGTTGTTGTCCGGTCATGGCCAGTGGTTGTTGTCCGGTCACAGTCGGTGGTTGTCTGGTCACGGCCGGTGGTAGTTGTCTGGTCACGGCCGGTGGTAGTTGTCTGGTCACGGCCGGTGGTAGTTGTCTGGTCACGGCCGGTGGTAGTTGTCTGGTCACATCCGGGGGTTGTCCGGTCATGGTCGGGGGTTGTCTGGTCACAAGCGGTGGTTGTCTGGTCACAGCCGGGGGTTGTTCGGTCATGGCCGGTGGTTGTTGTCCGGTCACAGCCGGTGGTTGTCTGGTCATAGCCGGTGGTTGTCCGATCACGGCCGGTGGTGGTTGTCCGGTCACAGCCGGCTGTTGTCCGGTCACAGCCGGGGGTTGTCCGGTCACAGCCGGGGGTTGTCCGGTCATGGCTGGTGGTTGTTGTCCGATCATGGCCGGTGGTGGTTGTCCGATCATGGCCGGTGGTTGTTGTCCGGTCACAGCTGGTGGTTGTTCGGTCACGGCCGGTGGTTGTCCGGTCACAGCCAGGGGTTCTCCGGTCACAGGTGGTGGTTGTCCGGTCACAGCCAGGGGTTCTCCGGTCACAGCCAGAGGTTGTCTGGTCACAGGCGGTGGTTGTCCGGTCATGGCTGGTGGTTGTCCGATCATGGCCGGTGGTTGTTGTCCAGTCACAGCTGGTGGTTCTCCAGTCACAGGCGGTGGTTGTCTGGTCACATCCGGGGGTTGTCCGCTCATGGTCGGTGGTGGTTGTCCGGTCACAGCCGGTGGTTGTCTGGTCACAGGCAGTGGTTGTCCGGTCACGGCCGTAGGTTGTTGTTCGGTCACAGCCGGTGGTTGTTCGGTCACAGCCGGGGGGTTGTCCGGTCACGGCCGGTGGTTGTTGTCTGGTTACATCCGGTGGTTGTCAGGTCACAGCTGAGGGTTGTCCGATCATGGCCGGTGGTGGTTCTCCGGTCACAGCCGGTGGTTGTCCGGTCACAGCTGAGGGTTGTCCGATCATGGCCGGTGGTGGTTCTCCGGTCACAGCCGGTGGTTGTCAGGTCACAGCTGAGGGTTGTCCGATCATGGCCGGTGGTGGTTGTCCGGTCACAGCCGGCGGTTGTTGGGTCTCCTCCGGAGTCCGCTCAGCCCACAGTCCTGACATTTCGCTGGCCATAGAAACCGACGCTTCCTAAATTTAGTCTGCACTCCCGGGGGGGGGGGGGTCACATTCCCAGCCAGAGGCTTCAGGTTTCCGGCCCAGACACAGAGAGCGCAGTGCCGAGCGCCGAAACCGCCGTCTCAACATTCCACTTACAAGTTCCTGAATAGCAACTGGAAAGGGGAAGAGGCGCGGGGGGGGGGGGGGGGCGAGCGCCTCGTACACGGAAAATATACCGCCCGCTTAACCCCTGACCCCCCGAATCTGAAGATGAGTGACGGCCGAGGACAATCAATAACTTCTATTGATTAACCGCTTCACCCCCGGAGGGATTTGCCTGCCGAATGACCGGGCCCTATTTTGCGACTCGGCACCGCGTCGCTTTAACTGACAATTGCGCGGTCGTGCGACACGGCCCCCAAACAAAATCAGCGTCCTTTCCCCCCCCCCACAAATAGAGATTTCTTTTGGTGGTATTCGATCACCTCTGCGGTTTTTATTTGTTGCGCTATAAACAAAAATAGAGCGACAATTTCGAAAAAAAAAACAATATTTTTTACTTTTTTGCTACAAAATATCCCCAAAAATATATAAAAAAAATAGAAATTTTCCTCAGTTTAGGGCGATGCGTATTCTTCTACCTATTGGTAAAAAAAAATCGCAATAAGCGTTTATCGATTGGTTTGCGCAAAAGTTATAGCGTCTACAAAATAGGGGATAGTTTTAGGGCCACCGAAGCGCCTCGGGCCCTTTTAACCCCTTAATCGGCCGCTCGCGAAGGGTTAAAAGCACCTCTAAAACGAAGGTAAAGCGCCGCTAAAACTAGCCGCGCACTACCGAGCTGTCAGTGTGAACGTTGACCTTGGGTTGACCCTTCTTATATCTAGTACAGTGGAACCTCGGATTACGAGGAGAATCCGTTCCAGGAGGATGCATGTAATCCAAAGCACTCGCATATCAAAGCAAGTTTCCCCATAGAAGTCAATGGAAACTAAAATGATTTGTTCCGCATTGACTTCTATGGCATGTAATACCGCATGTGGCCAGAGGTGTGGGGGGACACCAGAGAGCCTCGGAAACGGGCGGAAAGGGCAGGGGACGCCTCTGGAACTGAGTATTTCCGCGTCTTTCCGAGTCTTTTCGAGCATTACCGAACGGCGGTGATCGACGCCATTTCGCTCTGCTCTGCTCTGGCGCCCACCACCTCAGGCCAAACGCGGTACTGCACACCGCTTTGGCCGGAATCCTTTCATTTTGTGAGACAACACTCGCAACACTCAAGGAAATGCAGCGCTCGTATTGCGAAACGCTCCTTAACCGCGTTACTCGCAATCCGAGGTTCCACCGTACCGCCAAGTACACGGCCACCTAGTGGTAGAAGAGAAGAGTGCATCAAGGCCAAACTGAGAAATCAATGGAGCTTTATCAATCGACATTCGCCACTTCCCCCGTCATCCCCGCCCCCCACATCTGTCATCATTATTAGGTGATTGATCTGTGATGATGATTATTGGTGATTGATCTGTGATGATTATTGGTGATTGATCTGTGATGATTATCGGGTGATTGATCTGTGATGATTATCAGGTGATTGATCTGTGATGATTATCAGGTGATTGATCTGTGATGATTATTGGTGATTGATCTGTGATGATTATCAGGTGATTGATCTGTGATGATTATTGGTGATTGATCTGTGATGATTATCGGGTGATTGATCTGTGATGATTATTGGTGATTGATCTGTGATGATTATTGGTGATTGATCTGTGATGATTATTGGTGATTGATCTGTGATGATTATCGGGTGATTGATCTGTGATGATTATTGGTGATTGATCTGTGATGAATATTGATGATTGATCTGTGATGATTATCGGGTGATTGATCTATGATGATTATTGATGATTGATCTGTGATGATTATTATCGGGTGATTGATCTGTGATGATTATCGAATGATTGATCTGTGATGATTATTATCAGGTGATTGATCTGTGATGATTATCGGGTGATTGATCTGTGATGATTATTGGTGATTGATCTGTGATGAATATTGATGATTGATCTGTGATGATTATCGGGTGATTGATCTATGATGATTATTGATGATTGATCTGTGATGATTATTATCGGGTGATTGATCTGTGATGATTATCGAATGATTGATCTGTGATGATTATTATCAGGTGATTGATCTGTGATGATTATCGAATGATTGATCTGTGATGATTATTATCAGGTGATTGATCTGTGATGATTATCGAGTGATTGATCTGTGATGATTATTATCAGGTGATTGATCTGTGATGATTATCGAATGATTGATCTGTGATGATTATTATCAGGTGATTGATCTGTGATGATTATCGAATGATTGATCTGTGATGATTATTATCAGGTGATTGATCTGTGATGATTATCGAGTGATTGATCTGTGATGATTATTATCAGGTGATTGATCTATGATGATTATTGATGATTGATCTGTGATGATTATTATCAGGGGATTGATCTGTGATGAATATTATCGGGTCATTGATCTGTGATGATTATCGGGTGATTGATCTGTGATGATTATTGGTGATTGATCTGTGATGATTATTGAAGATTGATCTGTGATGATTATTGGTGATTGATCTGTGATGATTATTGGTGAATATCTGTAATGATTATTGATGATTGATCTGTGATGATTATTGGTGAATATCTGTAATGATTATTGGTGATTGATCTGTGATGATTATCGGGTGATTGATCTGTGATGATTATTGGTGATTGATCTGTGATGATTATTGGTGATTGATATGTAATGATTATTGATGATTGATCTGTGATGATTTTTGGGTGATTGATCGGTTTGCCGGTCTCTTCTGTGTCAGGGAAATCTCGTGTTCAGCCTCCTCCTCCTTCATGTTTCCACCCTGAAATGCGATTTTTAAGTCTCCGGAAAGAGGCGCGGTCTTTGGGTCATCGCAGCTGTAAATGTATCGCGTGTAAAGACCGAGGGAGCCAATAAAACATGAAAGTTTTACCATTTTTACGGCTGTTTTAGTGCTGAACACAGCGGAATATTCCTGAAATATCTCGCAGTGGGTGGAGTGTGAGATAAATAAACGCCATTTACTGCGACTCTTCCCCAACGCGCTCCATGCCCAGCCTGTCATATATTCAGCGCGCTGATTGATGGAGGTGTTAATAACCCTCATTGGTCTTGGCGCTGCCCAGCGGAGCGTACACCGCGCGCGCGCGGGGGGGGGGGGGTGTTGGGGGGTCACTGAACGGGTTCCATGATTGGCCGCCCAGAGCTGATCTAATAATCGCACATAAGAAATGGGTTCTGTGTGCGTCCCTCACTCTGACCCCGCCCCCATCACACGGGACAAAGTCACATGGGAGTCATAGTCCTTCTCACCGCTTTCCAGAGGATCCGGCTCTGATTTCACCTTTAATGAGATTTCTGGCATGTAGGGAACATCCGGGGGGGGGGGGGAGGCGAGGGTTAACCAGTCCCAGCTGTGCGGGATGGAGCAACGGGAGATCCAGGACCTGTCATGTCCTGTTCAAGGCTGGGGCCCCATGTGTCCTCTATACAAGGCTGAGGGCCTCTGGTGGTATCAAACGAGAAGGGCCCTGTGTGTTCTCTATAGGAGGCTGAGGGCCACTGGTGGTATCACATGAGAAGGGCCCCATGTGTCCTCTATACAAGGCTGGGGGCCCCTTGTGGTATCACATGAGAAGGGCCCTGTGTGTCCTCTATACAAGGCTGGGGGCCCCTGGTGGCATCACATGAGAAGGGCCCCATGTGTCCTCTATACAAGGCTGGGGGCCCCTGGTGGCATCACATGAGAAGGGCCCCGTGTGTCCTCTATACAAGGCTGGGGGCCTCTGGTGGCTATACAAGGCTGGGGGCCTCTGGTGGCATCACATGAGGAGGGCCCCGTGTGTCCTCTATACAAGGCTGGGGGCCTCTGGTGGTATCAAACGAGAAGGGCCCCGTGTGTTCTCTGTAGGAGGCTGAGGGCCACTGGTGGTATCACATGAGAAGGGCCCCATGTGTCCTCTATACAAGGCTGGGGGCCCCTTGTGGTATCACATGAGAAGGGCCCTGTGTGTCCTCTATACAAGGCTGGGGGCCTCTGGTGGTATCAAACGAGAAGGGCCCTGTGTGTTCTCTATAGGAGGCTGAGGGCCACTGGTGGTATCACATGAGAAGGGCCCCATGTGTCCTCTGTACAAGGCTGGGGGCCCCTGGTGGCATCACATGAGGAAGGCCCCGTATGTCCTCTATACAAGACTGGGGGAAGAATTTCCTCAGTCTCCCATCCCCCAGTGACCAGACTGTACATTGTAACTTTGTAGATAGGAGGTGGCAGCAAGGGGCTGATCTGTGTCAGGCATTTGTGAACACTCTAGATTTATTTATCACATGTGGTAGTTTTTATTCACTTAGTAGCGTGGGGGGCAACATCTCATATCATCTGATGAATATTAGTACTTCCCCTCCCCCCACCTGTGCGGACCCCTTCGGAAGGTCTCCAGGTGGAAGTAATATGGGGTCTCTGATGATTGTAGCGATCGGCACACAAGACTCATCTGTTTTCCAGGCCGCCTTTTATCCGCGTCCGTAAAACCGTTCCCAGCCGCCTAGCCGCCCGGGGATTGAAAGTATTTCTGTTTGGTTAGGAAGTGAGGACACCCGGGGGGGGGGGGTCTCCTGTACAGCATGGAATGTGCGCGCTCACAAAATTCTTCCTTAATATTCAGAATATACAGACAGGGCGGCTGTGGACCAATCACAACGATCCAATCACACGCCAGAACGAGGACCGGTCCGATATGGGGTTCTGTATAGGGGGAGGGGGTCACACTGAGGATGGGACAGCTCTGGGGCCCGTGTAGGGGCCACATTCCACCCGGGACCCAAACAGTGGCTCCAGAGCTGAATTGGGCCTCCTGTACTATGTCTGCAGTCTCTGACCATCTCCTGTATCATGTCTGCAGTCTCTGACCATCTACTGTACTATATCTGCAGTCTCTGATGATTTCCTGTACTATGTCTGCAGTCTCTGACCCTCTCCTGTACTATGTCTGCAGTCTCTGATCATCTTCTGTATTATGTCTGCAGTCTCTGACCGTCTCCTGTATTATGTCTGCAGTCTCTGATCATCTCCTGTATCATGTCTGCAGTCTCTGACCATCTCCTGTACTATGTCTGCAGTCTCTGATCATCTCCTGTATTATGTCTGCAGTCTCTGATCATCTCCTGTACTATGTCTGCAGTCTCTGATCATCTCCTGTATTATGTCTGCAGTCTCTGATCATCTCCTGTATTATGTCTGCAGTCTCTGATCATCTCCTGTATCATGTCTGCAGTCTCTGACCATCTCCTGTACTATGTCTGCAGTCTCTGATCATCTCCTGTATTATGTCTGCAGTCTCTGATCATCTCCTGTATTATGTCTGCAGTCTCTGATCATCTCCTGTACTATGTCTGCAGTCTCTGACCATCTCCTGTACTATGTCTGCAGTCTCTGACCATCTTCTGTATTATGTCTGCAGTCTCTGACCCTCTCCTGTACTATGTCTGCAGTCTCTGATCATCTCCTGTATTATTTCTGCAGTCTCTGATCATCTCCTGTATCATGTCTGCAGTCTCTAATCATCTCCTGTATCATGTCTGCAGTCTCTGACCATCTCCTGTAATATGTCTGCAGTCTCTGATCATCTCCTGTACCATGTCTGCAGTCTCTGACCATCTCCTGTAATATGTCTGCAGTCTCTGATCATCTCCTGTATCATGTCTGCAGTCTCTGATCATCTCCTGTACTATGTCTGCAGTCTCTGATCATCTCCTGTACCATGTCTGCAGTCTCTGATCATCTCCTGTACTATGTCTGCAGTCTCTGATCATCTCCTGTACCATGTCTGCAGTCTCTGACCATCTCCTGTAATATGTCTGCAGTCTCTGATCATCTCCTGTACCATGTCTGCAGTCTCTGACCATCTCCTGTAATATGTCTGCAGTCTCTGATCATCTCCTGTACTATGTCTGCAGTCTCTGACCATCTCCCACCCCAAAGCACCCCCCCCCCCCCCATGTAAAAGGCATGTGTCCTGGTATGGTTCGGGGGTGGGGGTGGGGCGCTCACTCGTCATCCTCCTTTCCTGACCTGCCAAGGCTGTTAGCTTGGATAAGGGTCTGGTATGAATTCTTGGGGGGGGGGGGCATGTCTTGTTTTTTTTTGGCATAGGGTTCCCCTTAAAATCCATATCAGACCCAAAGGGCCCACACTGTGTTTTTCTGTATAAATTCCAATTGCCGGCATGTCTTTTTTTACATTCAGCCGTCAGTGGGGAACCCGCTGACAGCTGATGAGTCACCCGTTGTTATGGACGCTGCGGCCTGCCTCCCGGCCCCGCTCCTTAGCAACCAGCTCAATGCGATAAATTGCCGCATTAAAAAACACGATAATTACCGATCGATCGAACAAACACCGCATTCGTTATTTAACGCAAAACTCTTTGTGAATTGCGCTTTCAAAACTGATTTGCGGCAAGCGCTATTTTATGTTATTGGCCGTTATTTAACTCTCAGTGAATTGACCCCATTGGTCGGTTATTCTACAACATCCCGACATTTCCAGGAACCTCCCACTTTGGTTGGATGCAATAATCTGCAGACCTGAAAAGCTCTTTGCTGATAGCGACCCCTGCAGACCAATCGGCAGACGGCAGGGAAGGAAGGGGAGCCTTTGATACATTTGTTGCACTTTGTACAATTTTGTTATTTTTTTTTTGGTTTACAGTTGTGAATAGGCCCCCCCCTCCCCCGATAACATGTGAGAACCTCAAGGGGGGGCTCCTGGTCAATAGCTGCACCCAGGGCCGATCGTTGTCAGGTGATCGCTCCATGAGCAATTCCATGCACGCCGCTGTGATTGGCTGCAGGAACTGTCAGCCTCCCTTTGCTTTCAATAGGGCAGCTAATCAATGGGGACCCCCCCACCCCCATGTGATTGGGCCCTTACCCTTCATGCCTCTATCCAGAACAAGACGAAAACAGGGGGGGGGGGCACAGGTACCAGAGCAGAGGATCACACCCCCCCCACATACCCCCTCTCTCTGATTACACCCCCCCACACTCTGATCACACAACCCAGATGCCGCCACTCTTATCACCCGCCCCCAAGTTTCCTCCACTCCGATCACTCCCCCAGCCCCCCCCCCCCAATTCCCCAAGACTTCCCATCTACACAGACCCCAAGACTTCCAGTCTAGACAGGCCCCAAGGCTTCCCACCTACACGGGCTCCGAAACTTGCCGTCTACACTGGCCCCCGAGACTTCCCGCCTACACGGGCCCCAAGACTTCCTCCTCTGCCCTGCACTTGTGTTTGATTTGTTGCAGCCCTCGGAGTGTGAGCAGTGCCCCGAGACTTGCCGTCTACACGGGCCCCGAGACTTCTCGTCTACACGGGCCTCGAGACTTCCCATCTACACAGACCCCGAGACTTCCAATCTAGACGGGCCCCAAGGCTTCCCACCTACACGGGCCCCGAGACTTCCCATCTACACAGACCCCAAGACTTCCAGTCTAGACGGGCCCCAAGGCTTCCCACCTACACGGGCCCCGAGACTTGCCGTCTACACTGGCCCCCGAGACTTGCCGTCTACACTGGCCCCCGAGACTTGCCGTCTACACTGACCCCCGAGACTTGCCGTCTACACGGGCCCCCGAGACTTCCCGCCTACACGGGCCCCAAGACTTCCGGCCTACACGGGCCCCAAGACTTCCTCCTCTGCCCTGCACTTGTGTTTGATTTGTTGCAGCCCTCGGAGTGTGAGCAGTGCCCCGAGACTTGCCGTCTACATGGGCCCCGAGACTTCTCGTCTACACGGGCCTCGAGACTTCCCATCTACACAGACCCCGAGACTTCTAATCTAGACGGGCCCCAAGGCTTCCCACCTACACGGGCACCGAGACTTCCCATCTACACAGACCCCAAGACTTCCAGTCTAGACGGGCCCCAAGGCTTCCCACCTACACGGGCCTCGAGACTTGCTGTCTACACGGGCCCTGAGACTTGCTGTCTACACGGGCCCTGAGACTTCCTGCCTACACGGGCCCCGAGACTTCTCGTCTACACGGGCCCCGAGACTTCTCGTCTACACGGGCCCCGAGACTTCTCGTCTACACGGGCCCCGAGACTTGCCGTCTACACGGGCCCCGAGACTTCTCGTCTACACGGGCCCCGAGACTTCTCGTCTACACGGACCCCGAGACTTGCCGTCTACACGGGCCCCGAGACTTCTCGTCTACACGGGCCCCGAGACTTGCCGTCTACACAGGCCCCGAGACTTCCCTTCTACAAGGGTACTATGACTTCCCATCTACACGGACCCCAAGACTTCCCACCTACATGGGCTCTAAGACTTCCCGTCTATTCAGACCCCAAGACTTACTGTCTACACGGGCACTACGACTTCCCACCTACATGGACCCCAAGACTTCCTCCTCTCCCCTGCACTAACTTGTGATTGATTTGTTGCAGCCCTCGGAGTGTGAGCAGTGCACCTGTGACATCGATGGCATCGCCCGTTGCCTGGTGGCCGACTGCGCCCCCCCACCATGTGTGAACCCCGTCTACGAGAAGGGGGAGTGCTGTCCCCGCTGCAAAGATGGTGAGTGACTCTGCGGCCATTACTGTCCGAACTAAGAACTGTCTGTGTTGCAGGAAAGTACCTAGGGTGTGCCAGCAGGGGGGGGGGGCTCTCTCTAAGGTGGTACCACAGGGTTTTACTGCCTCCCCCCCGAACGAGACCTAAATTGGCTTTTTAAATGACACAAGTCAGTTTGATTCCTCCAATTACATTTTTCCAGAATGTAGAAGATGGAAACCATAGGGGGGTGCTGTGGATTCCTGTGTTGGGGTGGGGTGGGGTACACATATCCCTAGATGAGCCTCTTATGTTTTGCTACATCTCAGAGTCTGACCAGCACAGAAAAATGGCGGACGAAGTATGATGAGTTCTATTTCCTGAGGATGACGTAACATACAGGGGGGGGGGGGGCGTAACATGTGCAGGTCTTGCTGCTAAATACTTCAAATCCTGGTCAGGACACGGTCTGCATGGAGTTTGCCTGCTCTCTGGGGTGAGTTTTCTTCCAGCACTCCAAGGACTTGCTGGTAGGTCTATTGGCCCTGTGGGATTGTGAGCTCCTTGGGGGCGGGGACTGATGTCAATGTACAGCACTTGTGTGTAAATTGATGGCGCTCTACAAAGATCTGTAACAAATTGCAATGTAGTCACCCGAGAACAGCACTCAATAGGAGATGAACATTATTTGAACTTGTCTCCCTTTTCCCCCCCCCGCAGGTCCGAACTGTTATGCCGATGCCACCCAGAAGCGGGTCATCCCGGCGGGGCAGTATGTCTGGGTGGACTCTTGCACCAAGTGCCGCTGCCACGATGGGCAGGATGTGGGCTACTGGGAAGGGAACCGCCTGGCCAAGTGTGAGAAGACCAAGAACTGCCACCCACAGGAGGGCCAGGAGAACTCATAGAGGGCAAAAGTCACAGACGCGGCTGATCTCCAGCTCTCCGATCCCCCTTGTGACCCCAAGTGTACAACATGGCGGACATGGGGAGACATTATTAGTATTCATATCATCTTCTGTCTTATATCTTATTCAGGCTATAGGCCCGTTTGGTGACAGTCCAGACCCTAAATATAGAATCAGCCCTCAGGGTTCCTCTTATTTTATACTTGGTGGCCTAGGGTCACTCTCACAATATGGATGAACTCCTACAACTCGAACAGTCAACAGGTGCTCCAGACTCCAACAGGTTGAACCATTCCCACAGGCAGTGCTACAGCCGGGTCCGGAAAGCAGCATTTTGTAGTGTAGAGACGACCCTCGAGGAAGCTGCTGGAAAGTGTGGGCTGTCCTACCATTTGTAACGGTGACCCGCCCTTTGAGGAACCCAGCAACTCTCCGACCCACCAATGGCAGCCATTAGGCTTAAGTCCCCTTGGTTTCACAGCTTTCATTTGCCTAATAACTTGTGGAGAACGAGTCAGGGCACATAAAATACCCCAGAAAACATCCACACTATCACTGCCCATCTATTCGCAGGAAAATTGGCCCTTATTCCTCCACCCATCATGGTCATCCTCACCACACCAAACCTACGAGGTAAAGACCTCTGCATTGACATCCTCACCACACCAAACCTATTAGATAAAGACCTCTACAGTGACATCCTCATCACACCAAACCTACGAGGTAAAGACCTCTACAGTGACATCCTCCGCACACCAACCCTACGAGGTAAAGACCTCTACAGTGACATCCTCATCACACCAAACCTACGAGGTAAAGACCTCTACATTGACATCCTCATCACACCAACCCTTGTAGATAAGACCTCTACATTGACATCCTCACCACACCAACCCTACGAGGTAAAGACCTCTACATTGACATCCTCACCACACCAACCCTTGTAGATAAGACCTATACAGTGACATCCTCACCACACCAACCCTACGAGGTAAGGACCTCTACACTGACATCCTCACCACACCAACCCTACGAGGTAAAGACTCCTACATTGACATCCTCACCACACCAACCCTTGTAGATAAGACCTATACAGTGACATCCTCACCACACCAACCCTACGAGGTAAAGACCTCTACATTGACATCCTCACCACACCAACCCTACAAGGTAAGGACCTCTACATTGACATCCTCACCACACCAACCCTTGTAGATAAGACCTCTACATTGACATCCTCACCACACCAACCCTACGAGGTAAAGACCTCTACATTGACATCCTCACCACACCAACCCTTGTAGATAAGACCTATACAGTGACATCCTCACCACACCAACCCTACGAGGTAAAGACCTCTACATTGACATCCTCACCACACCAACCCTTGTAGATAAGACCTCTACATTGACATCCTCACCACACCAACCCTACAAGGTAAGGACCTCTACATTGACATCCTCACCACACCAACCCTTGTAGATAAGACCTCTACATTGACATCCTCACCACACCAACCCTACGAGGTAAAGACCTCTACATTGACATCCTCACCACACCAACCCTTGTAGATAAGACCTATACAGTGACATCCTCACCACACCAACCCTACGAGGTAAGGACCTCTACACTGATATCCTCACCACACCAACCCTACGAGGTAAAGACTCCTACATTGACATCCTCACCACACCAACCCTTGTAGATAAGACCTATACAGTGACATCCTCACCACACCAACCCTACGAGGTAAAGACTCCTACATTGACATCCTCACCACACCAACCCTTGTAGATAAGACCTATACAGTGACATCCTCACCACACCAACCCTACGAGGTAAAGACCTCTACATTGACATCCTCACCACACCAACCCTACAAGGTAAGGACCTCTACACTGACATCCTCACCACACCAACCCTATGAGGTAAAGTCTTTTACATTGACATCCTCACCACACCAACCCTTGTAGATAAGACCTCTACAGTGACATCCTCACCACACCAACCCTACAAGGTAAGGACCTCTACATTGACATGCTCACCACACCAACCCTACGAGGTAAAGTCTCTTACATTGACATCCTCACCACACCAACCCTTGTAGATAAGACCTCTACATTGACATCCTCACCACACCAACCCTTGTAGATAAGACCTCTACATTGACATCCTCACCACACCAACCCTATGAGGTAAACACCTCTACAATGCCATTCTCATCACGTCACGCCTAGGGTGCAAGACCTCTACACTGACATCCTCACCACACCAACCCTTGTAGATAAGACCTCTACACTGACATCCTCACCACACCAACCCTACGAGGTAAAGACCTCTGCATTGATATCCTCACCACACCAACCCTTGTAGATAAGACCTATACAGTGACATCCTCACCACACCAACCCTACGAGGTAAGGACCTCTACACTGATATCCTCACCACACCAACCCTACGAGGTAAAGACTCCTACATTGACATCCTCACCACACCAACCCTTGTAGATAAGACCTATACAGTGACATCCTCACCACACCAACCCTACGAGGTAAGGACCTCTACACTGACATCCTCACCACACCAACCCTACGAGGTAAAGACTCCTACATTGACATCCTCACCACACCAACCCTTGTAGATAAGACCTATACAGTGACATCCTCACCACACCAACCCTACGAGGTAAAGACCTCTACATTGACATCCTCACCACACCAACCCTACAAGGTAAGGACCTCTACACTGACATCCTCACCACACCAACCCTACGAGGTAAAGTCTCTTACATTGACATCCTCACCACACCAACCCTTGTAGATAAGACCTCTACAGTGACATCCTCACCACACCAACCCTACAAGGTAAGGACCTCTACATTGACATGCTCACCACACCAACCCTACGAGGTAAAGTCTCTTACATTGACATCCTCACCACACCAACCCTTGTAGATAAGACCTCTACATTGACATCCTCACCACACCAACCCTTGTAGATAAGACCTCTACATTGACATCCTCACCACACCAACCCTATGAGGTAAACACCTCTACAATGCCATTCTCATCACGTCACGCCTAGGGTGCAAGACCTCTACACTGACATCCTCACCACACCAACCCTTGTAGATAAGACCTCTACACTGACATCCTCACCACACCAACCCTACGAGGTAAAGACCTCTGCATTGATATCCTCACCACACCAACCCTTGTAGATAAGACCTATACAGTGACATCCTCACCACACCAACCCTACGAGGTAAGGACCTCTACACTGATATCCTCACCACACCAACCCTACGAGGTAAAGACTCCTACATTGACATCCTCACCACACCAACCCTTGTAGATAAGACCTATACAGTGACATCCTCACCACACCAACCCTACGAGGTAAGGACCTCTACACTGACATCCTCACCACACCAACCCTACGAGGTAAAGACTCCTACATTGACATCCTCACCACACCAACCCTTGTAGATAAGACCTATACAGTGACATCCTCACCACACCAACCCTACGAGGTAAAGACCTCTACATTGACATCCTCACCACACCAACCCTACAAGGTAAGGACCTCTACACTGACATCCTCACCACACCAACCCTACGAGGTAAAGTCTCTTACATTGACATCCTCACCACACCAACCCTTGTAGATAAGACCTCTACAGTGACATCCTCACCACACCAACCCTACAAGGTAAGGACCTCTACATTGACATGCTCACCACACCAACCCTACGAGGTAAAGTCTCTTACATTGACATCCTCACCACACCAACCCTTGTAGATAAGACCTCTACATTGACATCCTCACCACACCAACCCTTGTAGATAAGACCTCTACATTGACATCCTCACCACACCAACCCTATGAGGTAAACACCTCTACAATGCCATTCTCATCACGTCACGCCTAGGGTGCAAGACCTCTACACTGACATCCTCACCACACCAACCCTTGTAGATAAGACCTCTACACTGACATCCTCACCACACCAACCCTACGAGGTAAAGACCTCTGCATTGATATCCTCACCACACCAACCCTACGAGGTAAAGACCTTTACACCGACATCCTCACCACACCAAACCTACGAGGTAAAGACCTCTACACTGACATCCTCACCACACCAAACCTACGAGGTAAAGACCTCTACACTGACATCCTCACCACACCAATAATAGGGGGCAAGACCTCTACATTGACTCCCAAGCCTGGGAGGCAAAGACCCTTCTAGGAGGTAGCTCCAAATATTTCCCTTTTTCCCTCAGCTCACATCAATGGAATGCCACCCTCAGTGACTGGCCAAGACTGATAAATATTCCCAACTCAATACATTTTATTTTCTCACACTAACCAATAGAGGAATATCCTGAGATTAGGAGAACCCTTGTGATAGTGATCCAGATGACTCCAGCCTAGCTACCCACACCCTCCATTCACGTAGGGACTCTCCACTTTAAGTCCCTATAGTAGGTTTAACACAATTCTGACTAAAAGTACAACATTCTATTCACTAATTGAGGAATCTGAAGAGTTTCTGGGGCGATTCTGACGACCTTTTATTTAGTTTAGTTTGACGCAGGTCACGGTAGGAAACGAGGACTGAGGAGACTTGGTGAAGTCCTTTCTAGATTTCCTCTTTATAGCAACGGACAGGTTGCCCCGCCCCGGCAGAGACGCGAATGACGCCGCACAGTCAGGTGTGTTGAAGGTCCCCCAGAGAATTTGCGGTTTTGCGTTCACAAATTAGATGCGGAAAATGTGGCGGAAACGCGTTGGACGAATCCTTGGAAAATATATCAATGTGTTTTATATCTTGTATGAGCCGGATTATAGAACGCCCGTCTCTGGAACGCGGGACGAGGAACGGCGGCGGGAGGAACGCAGGAAATTACTAACAATAAAATGAGTGTTTTGTAGCCGAATCCGAGTCTTCATTTCTATTCTGTAACTTCTCTTCTCTGAGATGAAGTCTCCCGTCCCAACGATGACCTTCCATGAGGAATCCAGACAAACGTTCCCTTCTTCCCACAAGACGGATATTTCCAGGGAAGAGGTGGGGGAGGGGGGCGGCTGCAGGGATAAGGTGGGTCTTAGGCTAAGGGATAAGAATGTGTAAATTGGGAAATACAGCATTATGACCACTAGATAGTAATGAGTATCAAAGGAAATAAATATGCTCCTCGACTCCATCTAGTGGCCATAATGTGGTATATTCCCCCTGTACCTCAGCTCCATCTAGTGGCCATAATGTGGTATATTCCCCCTTGTACCTCAGCTCCATCTAATGTCCATAATGTGGTGTATTCCCCCCGCACTTCAGCTCCATCTAGTGGCCATAATGTGGTATATTGCCCCCGCACTTCAGCTCCATCTAGTGGCCATAATGTGGTATATTCCCCCCGCTTCTCAGCCCCATCTAGTGGCTATAATGTGGTATATTCCCCCCGCATCTTAGCTCCATCTAGTGGCCATAATGTGGTATATTCCCCAGACACCTCAGCTCCATCTAGTGGCCATAATGTGGTATATTCCCCAGACACCTCAGCTCCATCTAGTGGCCATAATGTGGTATATTCCCCCCACACCTCCAATGTGGTATATTCCCGACACCTCAGCTCCATCTAGTGGCCATAATGTGGTATATTCCCGACACCTCAGCTCCGCCTAGTGGCCATAATGTGGTATATTCCCTGCTCACCTCCGCTCCATTTAGTGGTCATAATGTTGTATATTCCTCCTCAGCTCCATCTAGTGGCCATAATGTGGTATATTCCATGCACCTCAGCTCCATCTAGTGGCCATAATGTGGTATATTCCCCCCACACCTCCATCTAGTGGCCATGTGGTATATTCCCCGGCACCTCAGCTCCATCTAGTGGCCATAATGTGGTATATTCCCCCGGCACCTCAGCTCCATCTAGTGGCCATAATGTGGTATATTCCCCCGGCACCTCAGCTCCATCTAGTGGCCATAATGTGATATATTCCCCCGACACCTCAGCTCCATCTAGTGGCCATAATGTGGTATATTCCCCCGGCACCTCAGCTCCATCTAGTGGCCATAATGTGGTATATTCCCCCGGCACCTCAGCTCCATCTAGTGGCCATAATGTGGTATATTCCTCGGCACCTCAGCTCCATCTAGTGGCCATAATGTGGTATATTCCCCCCCCCCCCGTAACTCAGCTACATCTAGTCGCCATAATGGGGTATATTCCCTACACCTCAGCTCCATCTAGTCGCCATAATGGGGTATATTCCCCCGGCACCTCAGCTCCATCTAGTGGCCATAATGTGGTATATTCCCCCCCATACCACAGCTCCATCTAGTGGCCATAATGTGGTATATTCCCTTGCACCTCAGCTCCATCTAGTGCCCATAATGTGGTGTATTCCCCCCGCACTTCAGCTCCATCTAGTGGCCATAATGTGGTATATTCTCCAACACCTCAGCTCCATCTAGTGGCCATAATGTGGTATATTCCCCCGGCACCTCAGCTCCATCTAGTGGCCATAATGTGGTATATTCCCCCGGCACCTCAGCTCCATCTAGTGGCCATAATGTGGTATATTCCTCGGCACCTCAGCTCCATCTAGTGGCCATAATGTGGTATATATCCCCCGCACCTCAGCTCCATCTAGTGGCCATAATGTGGTATATTTCCCCCGCACCTCAGCTCCATCTAGTGGCCATAATGTGGTATATTCCCCCGGCACCTCAGCTCCATCTAGTGGCCATAATGTGGTATATTCCTCGGCACCTCAGCTCCATCTAGTGGCCATAATGTGGTATATATCCCCCGGACCACAGCTCCATCTAGTGGCCATAATGTGGTATATTTCCCCCGCACCTCAGCTCCATCTAGTGGCCATAATGTGGTATTTTCTCCCACACCTCAGCTCCATCTAGTGCCCATAATGTGCACCTCAGCTCCACCTAGTGCCCATAACGTGGTATTTTGCCTCCGCAGCTCAGCTCCATCTAGTGGCCATAATGTAGTATATACCCCCCACACCTCAGCTCCGTCTAGTGGCCATAATGTGATGTATTCCCCCCCGCACCCCAGCTCCATCTGGTGCCCATAATGTGGTATATTCTCCATTCACACATTCATTTCGCAGAGAACATTGGTCTTAGAACATTCGATTTTGCACCATTTGAATGTAAGCAATTTCCATGCAGTTTTCAATGAACTGACAGATATGCAAACGTGTTCTAGATATAGTCTGTGCTCTAAATCCGTGGTCTCCAAACTGCGGCCCGAGGGCCAGCTGTGGCCCTTTGCTTGTATCCAACCCGTGGGGCACTATTCCATCCACTGATACCAACAATGAGGCATGATTCCCCCTACTGACACCAACAATGGGGTCCAGTGACACCAACCATGGGGCATAATTCTTCTCATTGTTTTTACCCACTGACGTCGAAAATGTTTCTAATCCCAGTCCGGCCCCCCTAAAGCACAGTAAACTGACCCCTTATCTAGAAAGTATGGAGGCCCCCTGATCTAAATAATTGTTTTTTTACCACCAGAGTTTTTGTCCAGAGTTCTTGTACCACCACCCCCCCCCCCCATGTTCCCACCATCGCCCCTCTAAAAAGGAAAGGAGACTTTTGGGGGGGATTCGAGGGATGAGGCCGACAGAACAGAAGACACGACAGGTTCTCTTTTTCAGAATTATTTTATAAAAACTGTAAAGGCAATAATTACAATGTTTCCTCTTCAAACCCCCCGCCCCCCCGATCACGCAATTATAGAAAAACAATTATAAGAAGCATCCAAAGTACAGAGACCCTCCACCCGCTCCCTCATCCCGCCGCACCACTTCTACTGGCCGGGGGGGCTGATCGCTATAACCTGCCCGGACTCAGGGCGGCATTTATAGAAAGGGGCGTTTTGTACGGGAATATGGCGCTCTTCCTCCAAACTGCACCTCCTTCGATAAATCCTATTCATCAACCCACATGGATCCCGCCTGATTCCTGGGCCCTCGGGGTGGATGGGTGGCACCAGAGAAATGCGTCAGTAAATCAAAATTGATGGGTCTGGCAGTGCCGCTATACATTCAGCCTGATGCTCCGGGGGGGAGGGGGATATGATATACACCGATTGGGAAAATAATGAATATATTAGAACGAACGTTCCTGCGCATTGCGGCGATATGCTGATGTTTAGTGACACCCGTTTCTGAATACGAAACATTCCCAGATAGTCTTCATTTCACATTCTCATACCGGACCCGCCCACACTCTCCTACTGGCTGTGATATTACCATGTGACTTCAAGCTGCCAATAGGAAGCCTTCTGACTCCGCATTTCTCACCTCAAAAACCTACTTGGGGTTTTCTTTTTAGCGCCCCCGTAGGGCTGATTGATGCTGCAGTGTGAATGAGCCCCAGTAGAGGGCGCCAACAGGAATCAGGCGGTTACTTTTTTTTTTCATTGAAATAACCGGCCCCAGAATTGCCGCATTGAATCCTCAGGTGCAAGGAAAATCAACCACCCGACCAAAACAACCCCCCCAAATAGCATTGCACAGCAACACTTTACATCCTCGCCTACAGAGCAAGCAGTCTCCATGCCACCGCTGCAGAGGGAGCGCTATGTGTGTGTGACTTACAGGGTGCCATTTCCATTACGCACTCCACCACTGCAGAGCAACATCTTCCCAGAGACAACCTACGGTGCCCTACACCCGCCATCTTCAGAGGCCTTAGCTCGCCGCCCACCATCTGTCCAGGCCTCACCCCTCTGGCTCCCATCTGACCAGGCCACAGACCTTTATCTTTCAAGGCCTCTGCTCTCCATCTTCCAAGGCCACAACTCTCCACCCATCTTCCTCCCAGGCCTTAGCTCTGTATCTTCCAAGGCCTCAGTGCTCCGTGCCCGCCATGTTCCCAGGCCTCAACTGTCTGCCCATCATCTTCCCAGGCCTCAGCTGTCCGCCCACCATCTTCATCTTCCCAGGCCTTAGTCCTTCACCCGCCCACAGCTCTTGACATTTTCCCAAGTCTCAATCCTCCAGCTACCATCTTTGAAGACCTCAGTTCTTCACCTGCCATCTTTCTTGGCTTCAGTCCTTGACCTACCATCTTCCTAGGCCTCCTTCATCCATCTGTCATCTTCCCAGACCATAGTCCTTCCCTAATAATCTTCTCAGGCCTCTGTCCATCTTTACAAACCTCAGCTCTTCTCTATTTTACCAAGCCTCAACCCTCTACCAGCCATCTTCGTCGACATCAGCTCTCTACCTACCATGCAAGCCTCAGCCCTTCATCTGCCATCTTCCAAAGCTTCAGCCCCCTGCTCACCCTCTTTCCGGGCCTCAGCCTTCCACCTCAACTCTCCGTCCACCATCTTCCCAGGGATCAGCCTCCCACTCACCCTGTTTTTATAAGGCCTCAGCCCTCAACCCACCATCTTCATAGGTGCCAGCTCTCCACCCACCATCTTTCCAGACCTCAGCCCTCCATCTTCGTAGACCTCAGCTCTCTACCTGCCAACTTTGTAGGCCTCAACCCTTCATCTTCCATCTTCCCAGGCTTCAGGCTCCCATTCACCCTCTTCCCAGGCCTTAGCTCTCCTCCCCACTTCTTTCCGGGTCTCAGCTCTCCTCCCGAGGCCTTAGCTCTCCTCCCCACATCTTCCCGGGCCCCAGCTCTCCTCCCCACTTCTTCCCGGGCCCCAGCTCTCCTCCCCACTCCTTCCCGGGCCTCAGCTCTCCTTCCCACTCCTTCCGGGGCCTCAGCTCTCCTCCTACTCCTTCCCGGGCCTCAGCTCTCCTCCCCACTCCTTCCCGGGCCTCAGCTCTCCTCCCCACTTCTTCCCGAGCTTTAGCTCTCCACCCCACTTTTTTCCAGGCCTCAGCTCTCCGCCCCACTTCTTTCCGAGCCTCAGCTCTTCGCCCCACTTCATCCGAGCCTCAGCTCTTCGCCCCACTTCTTCCCAGGCTTCACCTTTCCACTCAGCATTTTTCACCTGCCACCAAATTTTGCAGCACCTGGCACAAATTTCCCTTACAGCTCCAACTCTCCTTCTCCAGGGAGATAAGGCAGTGAGTCCTCATATTGGATCCTCGTATCTCTCGCTCAAACACTGTCCACATGCTGATATTCAAAAATAAGGCCCATTTCACACCTGCCCAATATATGTGTATAAATTACATGCATGGCCTGTGTATATCTGTAAGGGGTTCTCATGCATGTCCTGGTTAAGGTTAATTTATAGAAAACCATCTCCACCAGCTAAAACACGTGAAACCGATAAGACCGGGACACAACGTAAAGACCGCAAACCCCCACCCTGATGGCGAAGGGGTGCCATGACAAAATGTGTGTGTGTGGGGGGGGGGGGGGGGGGTGTTATGTGCTTTTGAATCATTAAACAGAGTTATAATACAATACCTCTGGATATTTATTACTCAACAAAGAAAATAAATGTGGGGGAGGGAAAAGGCGAAGTCACCTGCAGAGTGCGTAGCAGGGCTCGGACACGATGGCTTTGTGCATAAATTACAGTAATGGGTGGAGCCATATACAGACAGAGACGGTGCAAGTGTAAAGCCTCCATAGGAAATCCCAACTAACATGTAGTTCCGCCTCCACCCTAAATGGTGGGATCAGCATCAAGCAGTGTGTGATCCCCTCTGGACTGTGGAACAATAATCCAGAAATCTAAGACTCAAAATTGTAAAATTGCACAAAACGGGCACTAAACATGGCATCGCCCTTTCAGATTAACTTCCGCAAAACTTGGTAGGCGGTATTAGCACGTGTCGGTTCCGGAGAGGGCGGAGGATGGGTGCGATATCTGCGTTTTCTCCCCCAGTTCGAATGCTCCCTTGGGACTGGTGGGAAGCCAACTAAACATTCCACAACATACATTAAATCATCGGTGACATCATCAGAGACAGCATACCCCCCTCCCCCCTATAGCTGCCCTGAAGTTTCCCGGTGAAACGTTCACCCAACAACGTGTCCAAAGATGAAAACAACACAAAAAGAAGAAGACTCGGCTTATAAAAAGACAAATGATACATTTGTGAGAAACGAGAAAGTGACAAAATGCTTCCAGCGTATTGTCTGCGCACGGCGAGCGTTCGGGGCAGATCACAGTAGATCAGCATTCGTGGTGCACCTTCCAACCATCTTCTGAGGAACCACCTAACTGCACCACAGGAATAGCGGATCATGGATTGGTGAGAGTAACCAGACGGAGCTTCGCTGTCCACCCGGGAGATCCCAGAGTGGGGGAGCCCCGCTGGGGGTCAGAGTCCGCGTCAGTTCACCTGCTCAGAAGACCACCCCCAGTAGGCCTCCGAGGAGGTCGAGAAGACAGAGTGCCGTGGAGCGGCCATTGAAGTCCGTCACCCCCGAGCCGGTCGTGGAGGCGGCTTGCCGATTTCCACTGTGATGTTCGTGTACATGGCGAATTTGGCGAAGTGGACGACGCGGTAGTGCAAGGAGTTGATGCCGTCCTTTTTCATGGTCACTTTTGTGTTCTGGATCTTCGTGAACCTGAAAAATATAAAAAAAAAAAATAGGTTTTAAATTTGGAATGAGGAGGAGCCAGACTGGAGGCTCTCGCTTTGCCAAAATTTCATGGAATATTCAGACATTTCATGGAAAGTTGGCCATTTCAGTGCAATGCATCGCAGTCGACCGATAACTGGAAATGATGGAGGTGTTTTTTCAGGGGTGCAATGGGCTTTAAATGGCTCCCAATTGTTGGAAAGCTCTTTTCACCTATCCTGGACCTGTTCTTGACCCCATCGCTGTTCCTAACCCTTTGGTGATCACGTGACTTTGTTGATAATTGGTGTCCTGCAGATGTCTTTGCCACATGGCAGGCACCATCACATGTGAGGTCAATCAGTCACAGCTCAAGGAACCCCTAATAACCTCTGGAGGAACCCTGGTGGGGAAAGTCTACAGTAATCTATCCGTAAATGCTGGGCCAAATAAGGAGAGTATCCCGTAGTGTAACACAGCACAACACAACACAGCACAACACTCTCCTGTAGACTATATCAGCCTGTACCCCAGGTTTAGGTCAAGAGCAGACTTTGCAGTTGGAAAAATACCTCTTACATTGGTGATCAGTGAGAAGAATGTCCCTTACATTGGTGATCAGTGAGAAGAATGTCCCTTGCATTGGTGATCAGTGGGAAGAATGTCCCTTGCATTGGTGATCAGTGGGAAGAATGTCCCTTACATTGGTGATCAGTGAGAAGAATGTCCCTTACATTGGTGATCAGTGAGAAGAATGTCCCTTACATTGGTGATCAGTGAGAAGAATGTCCCTTACATTGGTGATCAGTGAGAAGAATGTCCCTTACATTGGTGATCAGTGAGAAGAATGTCCCTTACATTGGTGATCAGTGAGAAGAATGTCCCTTACATTGGTGATCAGTGAGAAGAATGTCCCTTACATTGGTGATCAGTGAGAAGAACGTCCCTTACATTGGTGATCGGTGGGAAGAATGTCCCTTACATTGGTGATCGGTGAGAAGAACGTCCCTTACATTGGTGATCGGTGAGAAGAACGTCCCTTACATTGGTGATCAGTGAGAAGAACGCTCCTTACATTGGTGATCGGCGAGAAGAACGTCCCTTACATTGGTGATCGGTGAGAAGAACGTCCCTTACATTGGTGATTGGTGAGAAGAACGTCCCTTACATTGGTGATCGGTGAGAAGAACTTCCCTTACATTGGTGATCGGTGAGAAGAACGTCACTTACATTGGTGATCGGTGAGAAGAACGTCACTTACATTGGTGATCGGTGAGAAGAACGTCACTTACATTGGTGATCGGTAAGAAGAACGTCACTTACATTGGTGATCGGTGAGAAGAACGTCCCTTACATTGGTGATCGGTGGGAAGAACGTCCCTTACATTGGTGGTCAGTAGGAAGAACGTCCCTTACATTGGTGGTCAGTGAGAAGAACGTCCCTTACATTGGTGGTCAGTGAGAAGAACGTCCCTTACATTGGTGATCAGTGAGAAGAATGTTCCTTACATTGGTGATCAGTGGGAAGAATGTCCCTTACATTGGTGATCAGTGAGAAGAATGTCCCTTACATTGGTGATCAGTGAAAAGAACGTCCCTTACATTGGTGATCAGTGGGAAGAATGTCCCTTACATTGGTGATCAGTGAGAAGAATGTCCCTTACATTGGTGATCAGTGAGAAGAATGCTCCTTACATTGGTGATCAGTGAGAAGAATGTCCCTTACATTGGTGATCAGTGGGAAGAATGTCCCTTACATTGGTGATCAGTGGGAAGAACGTCCCTTACATTGGTGATCAGTGGGAAGAATGTCCCTTACATTGGTGATCAGTGGGAAGAATGTCCCTTACATTGGTGATCAGTGAGAAGAATGTCCCTTACATTGGTGATCAGTGAGAAGAATGTCCCTTACATTGGTGATCAGTGAGAAGAATGTCCCTTACATTGGTGATCAGTGGGAAGAATGTCCCTTACATTGGTGATCAGTGAGAAGAATGTCCCTTACATTGGTGATCAGTGAGAAGAATGTCCCTTACATTGGTGATCAGTGGGAAGAATGTCCCTTACATTGGTGATCAGTGGGAAGAATGTCCCTTACATTGGTGATCAGTGAGAAGAATGTCCCTTACATTGGTGATCAGTGGGAAGGTCCTCCTTTAGGCTCCTCCCAAAACCGATCTGAATGAAGTGCGGATACAATGTAGCGATATTCCTTCGGAAGTAACGATTGGTGGGAAAGTTACATCAGTCTGTGATGTCATTGGATTATGTAATGGGGTGAATTGGTGGTGAACTCTGAAGACAATTTTAGGTTCCCTTGGAGCGCTGGGGGGGGGGGGGGTACCCAGAGCAGGTTTATGATTACAGATCGTCCTATCAGGTGCCGTGCAGGGATTACTTCCTTCCACAATGAAATATTCTATCCGGAGGAATCCCCCTCTCTGGCCTTTTTTGGCTGAACTAATAAAAGGGGCCTCAGCTGCATAACCGCTCCACTAGAGGGCGCTGCCATCCCTATAAATACGTCGATTGATTGTAATCCTGGATCCATGCCGGACATGAAAACGGCACTTATGGAGAATAGAAAAGCTGTAATGTCTGTTCAGATTCCTTTACAGATCTCTGCGGAAGTCTCAGATATCGAGGCGCTCTCATATGCAAATAGCGATCAGCTCCCCCCCTCCATTGTCTGAACATCAGAAAAGGTTTTACAATTCTGTGTTATGCGATTCCCCCCCCCCCCCAAGGAATGCCTGCGGGTACCTCATAGACGTGATCACCCAATCCAGCGTCTTACATCTATAGACCAGGATGAGGATGCATCATTCATAGATGTGTCAAGGTGACCCAGAGAACAGATAGACTACCCTCCAGCCGGGGGGGGGGGGGTGCAAACCAGGGGGGCGCAGAGAATGAGGGGGTGAAGACTGGAGGTGTAAACCGGTGTGGGGTTGTATAGAGGTGCATAGACCGTGCGGTGCACTGGATGAGCAGAATTTTAGGGGGTAGTGTGCACAGACATGGAAATGCAAAAGACATTTTTTGGGGGGACAGAATGGGGTGCAGGGGGCACATAGACTGTGGAGTGCAATGGTTGAGGGGGGTGTAAAATTTGGGGCGGGTGTGCAGGGTCAAGAAAGTGCAACGTTTAGGGAGGCTGCAGAGGTTGGGGGGGGGGGATGCTGAAACAGAGACGCAGGAGGTGCATGAGGCTGGATGAGGGGACACAGGTAGGGTACAAAGACAGGGAAGTGCAGAGTTTGAGGGGTGCAGGGACAGGAAAGTGCAGAGTTTGAGGGGTGCAGAGGTTGGGGGACAGGGAAGTGCAGAGTTTGAGGGGTGCAGAGGTTGGAGTGCTGTGTTTGAGAGGATTTCGAATTTGGGGGAAGTTGGGTGTGCAGGGACAGGGAAGTGAAGATTTAAGGAGGCTGCAGAGGTTCTGGGATGGGGGTGCAGAGTTTGAGGGGTGCAGAAATTGGGGTGCTGTGTTTGAGAGGTTTTAGAATTTGGGGAGATTAGATGTGCAGGGACAGGGAAGTGCAGATTGGGGGCTGCAGGAATAGTGGGGTGTAGTTGTTAAGGAGAGGGGTGTAGAATTCAGGTTGGGGGATGCAGGGACAAGGAAGTGCAGAATTTGGAGGTGCAGGGGGGGGGGGGGGGTGCGCAGGGACAGGGAGGCACAGAGTTGGGGGTGTGTGCAGGGACAAGGAGGCGCAGAGTTGGGGGGGTGTGCAGGGACAAGGAGGCGCAGAGTTGGGGGGGGGTGTGCAGGGACAAGGAGGCGCAGAGTTGGGGGGGGGGGTGTGCAGGGACAGGGAAGTGTGCATGTCAGGGAGACAGGGAGGTGCAGAGTTGGGGGGTACATGGATAGGAAGGTGCAGACTTTAGAAGTGGTGAAGAGGTTTGGGGGTGCAGAAGGTGAACATTTCCTCCTACCCGGCTGTTGGGATTGGTCAGTTTATAGAGCACACGCCTTCTGTGAAGTATTCGGATCCATGATGTACAGAACAAAGTCTACACAGGAGGTTTAGGACTTGGTGACCATCTGCACCATTTTCAGGCCCCCGAGCCCCCCTTTATTCCCGGAGACACCTCAATATCTCTGCGGCTCGGATTTGATCCTACCCGGATATAACATGAAGCTCGGGGGGGTTGCTTTGTATGCAGAAAGTCTGTAAAAGGGCAGCAACAAGCAAACAAAGAAGTTGTCAATTAGAAGGACCTCAGTGATCCCTCTACAGATCTCCTGGGACGGCAGGAGCAACGCAAAGGATGGGAGGCCACATTTGTTTAAGATATACAAGTATATACACAGCACTGTGCAAAAGTCTTAGGCAGGTGTGATGCTAATGCTGTGAATGAAGAACGCTTCCAGAAATCCAAAGCGTTAATAGTTTTTACCTACTGCAGAATACATTTGAGGCCAATCACACGCCTCCCTCCTGGTATGACATGATGGAGAAGTATCTGCCCGTGTTTCTCAGCATTGAGGACACCATTGATCCTCCAAATCTCCAACTCCATTTGCAGAAATGCAGCACCAAACTTGCAAGGAACATCCACCATGCTTCACAGTTGGCTGCAGACACTCATTGTCCTGCCCTTCAGCCCTTCCTCCAACAAACTGCCTCCTGCTACAGCCAAACATTTCACATTGTGAATCTCTTCGTTTAGCCTTGTTTCCAATTCTGAGGCTTTTTGGCCACAATTCTTCCATGAAGACCATGTGACGAGACCCTTGCTCGCTCGCTCCCGCTCTCCCAACACTCCTCTGCTACTATGGGTGGGATCAGATTGCAGATTGCAACGTCTGATGGGTCAGTCATCCAAGGCTATGGGATCCGAACTACAGCTATGTGCCGTTCGAGATCCATTAGAACAAACACCAGGCAGGCTGTATGTAAGTTCAAACAGGACTCTTTTAATGGAAGCACCCAACACACTTTTATACAGAATTTGGAACATCCCGCCCCAACAACCGCTTTCCTATTGGTCAATTGTAAAGTATATGCAGTCCTCACTCAGGTCCTCCTTAGCCATGCAAATGAGGACTTGGAATAGTCAACAGAGATTGGTCCAATAGCTTGAATAGCATACAAAACAGGTTATAGCGCACACATGCAAAAATGAAATTTATCCTGCAAGGCGAGTTAAAAACACCTGAACATATTCAAATTAGTGGGTACTTTGTCGCAGTAAGTGGGCTTAGCACTATATGATCATATAGTGTGACCAAACCCCCGTATTTTTTTTGAATATGTTCAGGTGTTTTTAACTCGCCTTGCAGGATAAATGTCATTTTTGCATGTGTGCGCTATAATCTGTTTTGTACTGTATTTGGTCTTATAGCAGCACCATCTTAGATGTATAGCATTTTTAGGGTATGCCCCCCAAATCTATTTTTGTAGCTTGAATAGCATGACTGCTATGTGTAATGAGACAGAAGCCCCAGGGGGCAATCAATGTACACAATAGCCAGACACAGAACAATGGAGCCGTCTGGAGAGGGAGTTAGCCTTAAGACAGGGCAGAGACCCCCCACTGTGTAACTGACTTCAAGGAGAAACACTTCCCAAATCCAAGGTCCATGACCGACCACTTCTGGCCAAACTTCTGTTGATGTGGATCCCACTGGTTTCCTCCAGACTTCTCCGGACAGAAGATGGTTGTACCTTGGTTCTACTGGTTTCCTCCAGACAGTAGATGGGTAGAACTGGGTCCTAATGGTTTCCTCCAGACAGGAGATGGGTGTAACTGGGTCCTACTGGTTTCCTCCAGACAGGAGATGGGTGTAACTGGGTCCTACTGGTTTCCTCCAGACAGGAGATGGGGGGATGGGGAGATGGAGGGGATGAGGGGATAGGGAGATGGAGGGGATATGGGGAGATGGATGGGGTGGGGAGGATGGGGAGATGGATGGGATGGGGATAGGGAGATGGATAGAGGGGGGATGGGGTGGTTAGGGTGGAGAAGGGGCAGTTGCGTGCCTCATGGAGAAGGCAGGATGGTGAAAGGCAGGTGGAGGGGATTATGAATTACCGTTGAGGATTGGGTTCGTTGTGCTTGTCTCGCTCGTGTTTGATCATTCGGTATCGTCCAATCCGGATGTCGGGTCGGGAAACTTTCATTCCGTTCAGAGTTATCCTGGAGAACAGAGATAGAAACATTTATATCCATTTCATACAATGTGTCGGCTTCAATGTATGTCCATTATAAACGGGATCTGATATCACAACTCCCCATCTATATTATACCCCCCCCCCCCAAGACACCAACCCCCCATCTATTTTATGCGCCCCGTCTATATTATACCCCTGGATAAGATTGCAGTAAATCTCACCAACCTGTTGTAAATGTCGTCATCTTCTCCCCCCCAGCCCCAGTACTCGTTGGGGAAACCATTTATCTTCAAGAACTGAGCTTTACTCAACCCCGAGACTCCGCCAAAGTACCCCGCGTAGGGCAACCTGTGGGGAACAAGAGATGAGACGAGACGGAAGTGTGAGAAGGGAAGGCAGGGTGAACAATCGCATACAATCTTCTGCTGCTATAATGTGTTCTATTCACAAATCTCAACTTTCCATATGAAGATTCTCTAATCCCACCCCCGAGGAACCAAAGATCTGACAATGACCATTGCTGTGCTGGATTTTTCACCATACTGGCCGCTATTTTAGGCATGGATGGCAATATTCCGTTCAGCTTTGTGAGCGCTCCAGCGAGGACTACGGGGGATATAGGAATTATTTTCCGGTTATTTCCAAGCCGACATAAAAGCCATTCACAAGCTGCACAGATCAGAAGCCCTTATGCCTAACCCCCAACTCTAACCATAGCCCTTAACCCTTATCCCTTAACCCTAATCCCTTACCCTAGCTTTAAACCATAGTCCTTATCCCTAACTCTAGCCCTTATCACTAACCCTTAACCCTAGCGCCTAACCCTAGCTGTAACCCTTATCCCTAACCCTAGCCCTTAATCCTAATCCCTAACCATAGCCTTAAGTCATAGCCTTTAACCCTAGACCAAATCCCTAGCCCCTAACCCTTAACCCTAACCCTGGCCCTAACCCTTAACCCTATCCCCTAATCCTTAACCCTAGCCCTTATCCTTAACTCTACCCTTAAACCATAGCCCTTAAGCCTAACACTTATCCCTAACCCTAATCCCTAACCTTAAACCATAGCCCTTAACCCTAACCCTTAACTATAGTCCTTATCCCTAACTCTAGACCTCATTACTAACCCTTAACCCTAGCGCCTATCCCTAACCCTAGCTGTAACTCCTAATCCTAATCCCTAGCCCCTAACCCTAGTTCCTATCGCTAACCCTAGTTCCCATCGCTAACCCTAGTTCCTATCGCTAACCCTAGTTCCTATCGCTAACCCTAGTTCCCATCGCCAACCCTAGTTCCTATCGCTAACCCTAGTTCCTATCGCTAACCCTTAACTAGGGATGAGCTTCGTGTTCGATACGAACACATGTTCGCATCGAAAATTGGCCGTTCGATCGTTCGTCGAAAACGAACAAATCGGGTCGTTCGCGCCAAATTCGAATGACCCATAATTCACTGCGGCATTGCACGCTGATGATTGGCCAAGCATGCACCATGACCCCGCATGCTTGGCCAATCACAGCGCCCAAAAAACAAAGAGACCTAATTGGCCAAAGCCTGGGTGCTTTGGCCAATTAGGGCTCAGGGCTTTAGCACACGCCCCACACTATAAAAGGCCGCCTTCCGGGCGGCCTCCTGTAGCGTGTTCCGGCTTTGTTTGCAGTCAGACAGACAGACAGAAAGAGAGAGATCTTTTGATCCGCGTGATCTATCTTTTTTACGATCCGCCAGCGCCAGTTTTTGAGGCAAGTGCTGTATTCAGAAAGCACTTGCCTCGTAAGTTGCCCTGGCGGATCGTAAATCCCCCGGCGGAATGCAAATTCCGCGACTAGGGGGAGTTTACTATTTAAATCACGCGCGTCCCCGCGCCGATCGTACTGCGCATGCGCCGCCGGCTAAATTTCCCAGCGTGCATTGCCTCAAATGATGTCGCAAGGACGTCATTGTTTTCGACGTTAACGCTATTAACGTATGGCCGTATTCCCGAACGACTTACGTAAACGACGTAAAAAATGTGAAACTCGACGCGGTAACGACGGCCATACTTAACATAGGATACGCCGCACTTACCCCGCAAATAGCAGGGGTAACGATCCGCCGGAAAAAGCCGAACGCAAACGACGTAAAAAAAAAAAGCGACGGCCTGGGCCTTCGTTTCTAAATCGGCGGTTCTCCTCATTTGCATATTCGTCGCGTATAATAACAGAAGCGCCACCTAGCGGACGGCGGGAGATTGCAGCCTAAGATCCGACAGTGTAACTCACTTACACCAGTCGGCTCTAAGGGAGATCTATGCGGAACCTGATTCGAGGAATCAGCCGCATAGATCAGAGCGTCGGATCTCACAGATACGACGGTGTATCAGTAGATAGACCGTCGTATCTCTATGTGAATCTACCCCACAGTGTCTTTTCACATAGATAGATAGATATACAGATAGATATACAGATAGATATACAGATAGATATACAGATAGATAGATAGAGATAGAGAGATAGAGAGACAGAGAGAGAGATAGATAGATAGATAGATAGATAGATAAGGGAGGCTACTAGTTAGTATAGTTAAATGTACAGTTTGTAGAGAATATATTGACATCCCTAGGAGTTGTCAATATATTTATAAACTGTATAGCTTAGCTAGTTCTGCTATTAGTATCTGTCAGGCAGGAGATTGTGCTTGATGCTCTAACGTGTAAGGGCCCTTTCACACGTGCGGACCGTTTTTTAGGTCCGTTTTTTTCATCAGTTGATCAGTTTTTTTGTCAGTTTTTTATCCGTTTTTCGTCCGTTTTTCGTCCGTTTTTCATCCGTTTTTTCATCCGTTTTTTCATCCGTTTTTTCATCCGTTTTTTCATCCGTTTTTTTTTTTTTATTTTTTATTTTTTTTTAGAACTTTTTTTTTACTACATATTTTGATGAAAAACGGATGTTAGCGGATCGGATGTTAAACGGATCGTCCGCTAACATCCGTTTTTCGTCCGTTCCGTTTTTTTGACGGAAGAAAAATAGGGTTTTCTTCCGTTAAAAAAAACGGAGCTTAACGGAGACGGATGCAAACGGACGTTAGCGGATGCTCATCCGCTAACGTCCGCTATCCCATAGGGATGCATTGCGGTCCGTTTTTCATCCGTAAAAAAACGGACGAACGGTCCGCACGTGTGAAAGGGCCCTTAGTGTACACGTGTTAGTTCATTGCACATAGACGCATTACCTGTTACTGCACGTGTGCTATTTATTTGCACAGAAAGGCAATTGCTGTTAATGCAAGTGGGCTATTGAATTGCCCAGAAACGCAGTCGCTCTGACTGTGCGTGTGCTGTTATATACCACCTGAGCGCAGTTAGTGTCACTGGACGTGTGCTGCTATATACCACCTGAGCGACACTGGTGAAAGGGGGGGGGGACACTGGTGAAAGGGGGGACACACTGGTGAAAGGGGGGGACACACTGGTGAAAGGGGGGGGGACACTGGTGAAAGGGGGGGGGACACTGGTGAAAGGGGGGGGGGACACTGGTGAAAGGGGGGGGGGGACACTGGTAAAAGGGGGGGGGGACACTGGTAAAAGGGGGGACACTGGTGAAAGGGGGGGGGACACTGGTGAAAGGGGGGGGGACACTGGTGAAAGGGGGGGGGGACACTGGTGAAAGGGGGGGGGGACACTGGTGAAAGGGGGGGGGGGGACACTGGTGAAAGGGGGGGGACACTGGTGAAAGGGGGGGGGGGGCACTGGTGAAAGGGGGGGGGGGCACTGGTGAAGGGGGGGGGGGAGCACTGGTGAAAGGGGGGGGGGAGCACTGGTGAAAGGGGGGGGGGACACTGGTGAAAGGGGGGGGGACACTGGTGAAAGGGGGGGGGACACTGGTGAAAGGGGGGGGGACACTGTTGAAAGGGGGGGGGGACACTGGTGAAAGGGGGGGGGGACACTGGTCACATCAGTCTCTGTACAGAGGAGCTTACACTCTAATGTGCCCTCCCCCCCACAGTCACATCAGTCTCTGTACAGAGGAGCTTACACTCTAATGCCGCCCCCCCCCCACAGTCACATCAGTCTCTGTACAGAGGAGCTTACACTCTAATGTCCCCCCCCCCCCCCAGTCACATCAGTCTCTGTACAGAGGAGCTTACACTCTAATGTCCGCTCCCCCCACAGTCACATCAGTCTCTGTACAGAGGAGCTTACACTCTAATGCTGCCCCCCCCCCCCACAGTCACATCAGTCTCTGTACAGAGGAGCTTACACTCCAATGTCCCCCCCCCCCCACAGTCACATCAGTCTCTGTACAGAGGAGCTTACACTCTAATACCAATGGACCTTTCAGTCTATGTCTTGACTGTGATATGCATCTCAATGACACCCCGGAGGTTTGATGTCATGTTATGTGCTATGGTGGGAGTTGATCATTGGACTCCGGTGATGCTCGGTGGTTCTGATTGGGTGGTCTGGGTAATACAGACAGGAGTACTGATCTCCCGGGGGGTCTCAAAAGGAATTGCCCTGCGGCGGGTGGGTGGAGCCTGCGGTAACAGACATGCTGGAGGATTTGCGCACACACGCACAGCTGCCAGTCACCGTCCCCTCCAGGCGACGTCACAGCTGGATGAGCCGCCATTGCTCCTCGCCGATTCATCGGAAGGGAAATAACATCTCATTAGCGGCTGTTATTGTTCCTTAAGGTCAGCGCCGTCTTCCCGCGAATTCAATCCCCGACAATCGTACCGATCCCCATCACCAGGGACAGAAGAATAACCCGGGAGTGGGGGAGGGGGGGGGTAATGAGGAGAGACGGCTGTAATGTGAGCGCCGCCCGCAGATCTGTGCGCTGCCCTGCGTTCCCAGGGACTGGCCCAAGGGGGCGCTCACCTGTCCCCAGCCCAGCAATGTGCGCCATTCATGGGAAACAACGCCATGAATTTATATCTGATAAGGGGGGGGGGGGGGGGACTGGGAGGGATCGTGGAACAGGATGGCTGACCGAGAAAGGCAAGTGCCGGGCAGGGGGCAATCTGGCGGTATTTTATGGGAGAATCTGGTGGCAATTGATGGCACAGTGGCTGCGTTTGGCATGGCACAGTGGTGACAATTGATGGGCACAGTGGTGACAACGGCATGGCACAGTGGCAACAATTGATGTGCACAATGGCGACAATTGATGGGCACAGTGACTGCGTTTGGCATGGGACAGTGGCGACAATTGATGGGCACAGTGACTGCGTTTGGCATGGGACAGTGGCGACAATTGATGGGCACAGTGACTGCGTTTGGCATGGGACAGTGGCGACAATTGATGGGCACAGTGACTGCGTTTGGCATGGGACAGTGGCGACAATTGATGGGCACAGTGACTGCGTTTGGCATGGGACAGTGGCGACAATTGATGGGCACAGTGACTGCGTTTGGCATGGGACAGTGGCGACAATTGATGGGCACAGTGACTGCGTTTGGGATGGGACAGTGGTGACAATTGATGGGCACAGTGACTGCGTTTGGCATGGGACAGTGGTGACAATTGATGGGCACAGTGACTGCGTTTGGCATGGGACAGTGGTGACAATTGATGGGCACAGTGACTGCGTTTGGCATGGGACAGTGGTGACAATTAATGGGCACAGTGACTGCGTTTGGGATGGGACAGTGGTGACAATTGATGGGCACAGTGACTGCGTTTGGCAT
Organism: Rana kukunoris; assembly: GCA_029574335.1. Classification (NCBI taxonomy): domain Eukaryota; kingdom Metazoa; phylum Chordata; class Amphibia; order Anura; family Ranidae; genus Rana; species Rana kukunoris. The sequence goes on along the minus strand of JAJQKJ010001816.1, from coordinate 79,184 downwards.
GGGACAGTGGTGACAATTGATGGGCACAGTGACTGCGTTTGGCATGGGACAGTGGCGACAATTGATGGGCACAGTGACTGCGTTTGATGGGCACAGCGAGGCTGCAATTGACTTTTTTTTCCATTTGTTTGCGCCCCCCCAAAAATTTTGGAGCACCAGCTGCCACTGTCTGATACTTATGTTATTTTTTTTTATGTATACCCACCATCCCTACAGTCAAGCTCAGAGGTGGAAAAATTTGGGGCCGTTTCTCGGATAAAGGTCCAGGCCGACTTTGCCTTGAATGAGAACCTTCTTCCCTCAGCCAGAACACTGAAGATGGGTCATGGACGGGTCTTCCAGCATGACAATGACCCACAACATACCGCTAAGGCAACAAAAGAGGGGCTCAAGAAGAAGCACATTAGGGTCATGAAGTGGCCTAGCCGGTCTCCATACCTTAATCCAACTTCGAGTTGCCAAGAAACCTTCAGGATTTAGAGAAGATTTGTAAAGAAGAGAAGAGCAAAATCCCTCCTGAGATGTGTGGAGACCTGATCACCAACTACAAGAGACGTCTGACCTCTGTGCTTCCCAACAAGGGATTCCCCACCAACTACTAAGGGACCTCCCCCAACTATTAAGGGACCTCCCCCAACTACTAAGGGACCTCCCCCAACTACTAAGGGACCTCCCCCAACTACTAAGGGACCTCCCCCAACTACTAAGGGACCTCCCCAACTACTAAGGGACCTCCCCAACTACTAAGGGACCTCCCCAACTACTAAGGGACCTCCCCAACTACTAAGGGACCTCCCCAACTACTAAGGGACCTCCCCAACTACTAAGGGACCTCCCCAACTACTAAGGGACCTCCCCAACTACTAAGGGACCTCCCCCAACTACTAAGGAACCTCCCCCAACTACTAAGGAACCTCCCCCAACTACTAAGGAACCTCCCCCAACTACTAAGGAACCTCCCCCAACTACTAAGGAACCTCCTCCAACTACTAATGAACCTCCCCCAACTACTAAGGAACCTCCCCCAACTACTAAGGGGGTCAAATACTTATATTCCTCCATTTATAATATTTGTATCATGTGATCTCTCTGGATTTTTGGTTGATATTCTGTCTCCATCATATAAAAATCACCTATGAGAAAAATGATAGACCCCTCATTTCTATGTAAGGGGGGAGCTTACACAATCTCCACTATAAGTTCTATCTGTTGTATATTTATCTTTTGCGTAATAAATGGGATGGTTTGGCCACCAGTAAAGCCTTTGTGGCAACTCTAACATCCGACTCACTCCAGAGTTTTGTTTGGCGATGTTTATAGGCCAACACCACACATTTCACATTCAGTAGAGCCGACACCCTATTAGATACATTCTATTACCATCAGTGCCTCCACCCCCACCACCACACTTGGGGCCCCCACCACCACCACACTTGGGGCCCCCACCACCACCACACTTGGGGCCCCCACCACCACCACACTTGGGGCCCCCACCACCACCACACTTGGGGCCCCCACCACCACACTTGGCCCTGGTAACGACACACTTACCGGAAGCCAAACTTGTCCATGGCGATGGCGAAATGGCGCGGTTGCTCATAGCAGTGGTAGAGATTGCGGTCGTCCATTGGAATGAGATCCACATCACTGAAGATGAAACAGTCGTACTCGGCGTCCTTCATGGCCTCCAGGAAGCCGATATTAAGGAGTTTGGCGCGATTGAAGGTCTCCTCGCCGAACTGCATAGAGAGATTGGGATTTGCGTCAGTCGGAACATCACAAGCACAGACAGATTAACCGCTTCACCAGCCAGAGATTCTCATCTATAAAACTCAGAGGACCAATTACAGCATTGCTCGTTCTTTATTGGTCAATACAATTTCTGACAATTTTCATCGGATTGCCACAAAGGTGACAGCGCCATGCTGTCTGGTGGGGAGATTGTACTGTGTTTGTTGGCCATCCATTCATTCAGAACGTTTGGAGTTTACGTGATCCCCTTACCTTCCTTCCATGAAAACTTGGGATAACTTAAACGTCAAACTTTCCGCACCAACAATGTAGAAAGACTTCTATCTGAATGAAGGAAAGTTCCCCGATCATTTTTCCTACTATAAAGCTGGCACACTACACTATTGTTAATGGAAGGTAAAGAGTTTTCTGCATGGTGAAGTCACTCAGGGTTTAGTATCGCCCTTGCCCTCTACAGTCTGCCCCCCCCCCCATTTCAGTATTGCAATTTTCCACTTCCAACTTTCATAAAAGTAAGAAGAAAAAAAAAAAAGAGGATGCAGTGAGGTAGGGTGTGGCAAGGTGGAGTAGGGTTGGGTGGTTCAGTATAGGTTAGGGAAGGTTGATTAGGGTTAGGTGGGTCAGGATAGGTGTGGTGAAATGGAATAGGGTAAGGTGTGTCAGGATAGGTTAGGCAAAGTGGGGTAGGGTTAAGTGGGTCAGGCTAGATTAGGCAAGGTGGAGTAGGGTTAGGTGGGTCAGACTAGATTAGGCAAGGTTTAGTAGGGTTAAGTGCGTCAAGATAGGTTAGGCAAGGTGGAGTAGTGTTAGGTGGGTCAGGATAGGCGAGGAAAAGGTTGGGTGGGTCAGGATAGGTTAGGAAAGGTGGAGAAGGGTTAGTTGGATCAGAATAGGCGAGGAGTGGTGGGAGTAGGGTTAGGTGAGGTGGGGCGGGGCGGAGTAGGGTTAAGTGGGTCAGGATAGCTTAGGGGAGGTTAAGTAGGGTTAGGTGGGTCAGGATAGGTGTGGTGAAGCGTAATGGGTAAGGTGGGTCACGAAAAGGTTAGGCAAGGTGGAGTAGAGTTAGGCAAGTCAGGATAGGTGAGGTGAGGTTTGGAAAGGGTTGGGTGGGTCAGGATAGGTACAGAAAGGTGGAATAGGGATAGGTGGGACAGGATAGGTTAGGCAAGGTGGAGTAGGGTTAGGTGGGTTAGGATAGGTGGGGTGAGTTGAGAGGGATGATAGGATGCATTGAGGTAAGGCTGAGTGAGGTGATGTATGGTAGAATGAGACAAGGTGGAGTAGGGTTAGGTGGGTTGGGATAGGTTAGGCAAGGTGAAGTAGGGTTAGGTAAGTTAGGATAGGTAAGGCAAGGTGGAGTAGGGTTAGGTGGGTTGGGATAGGTAAGGCAAGGTGGAGTAGGGTTAGGTGGATCAGGATAGGTTAGGCAAGGTAGAGTAGAGTTAGGTGGGTCAGGATAGGTAAGGCAATGTGGAGTAGGGTTAGGTGGGTTGGAATAGGTAAGGCAAGGTGGAGTAAGGTTAGGTGGGTCAGGATAGGTTAGGTAGGGTTAGGTGGATCAGGCTTGGTTAAGCAAGGTGGAGTAGGGTTCGGTGGGTCAGGATAGCTAAGGCAAGGTAGAGTAGGGCTAGGTGGGTCAGGATAAGTGAGGAAAGGTGGAGTAGGGTTAGGTGAGTCAGCATAGGTGAGGAAAGGTGGAGTAGGGTTGGGTGGGTCAGAATTTATAAGGAAAGGAGGAGTAGGGTTAGGTGGATCAGGATAGGCGAGGAAAGGTGGAGAAGGGTTAGGTGGGTCAGGATAAGTGAGGAAAGGTGGAGTAGGGTTAGGTGGGTCACTATAGGTGAGGAAAGGTGGAGTAGGGCTGGGTGGGTCAGGATAGCTAAGGCAAGGTAGAGTAGGGCTAGGTGGGTCAGGATAAGTGAGGAAAGGTGGAGTAGGGTTAGGTGGGTCAGCATAAGTGAGGAAAGGTGGAGTAGGGTTAGGTGGGTCAGCATAGGTGAGGAAAGGTGGAGTAGGGTTGGGTGGGTCAGGATAAGTGAGGAAAGGTTTAGAAGGGTTAGGTGGGTCAGGATAAGTGAGGAAAGGTGGAGTAGGGTTAGGTGGGTCAGCATAGGTGAGGAAAGGTGGAGTAGGGTTGGGTGGGTCAGGATAAGTAAGGAAAGGTGGAGTAGGGTTAGGTGGATCAGGATAGGCGAGGAAAGGTGGAGAAGGGTTAGGTGGGTCAGGATACGTGAGGAAAGGTGGAGTAGGGTTAGGTGGGTCAGGATAGGTGGAGGAAAGGTGGAGTAGGGTTAGGTGAGTCAGGATAGGTGAGGAAAGGTGGAGTAGGGTTGGGTGGGTCAGGATAAGTGAGGAAAGGTGGAGTAGGGTTAGGTGGGTCAGCATAGGTGAGGAAAGGTGGAGTAGGGTTGGGTGGGTCAGGATAAGTAAGGAAAGGTGGAGTAGGGTTAGGTGGATCAGGATAGGCGAGGAAAGGTGGAGAAGGGTTAGGTGGGTCAGGATACGTGAGGAAAGGTGGAGTAGGGTTAGGTGGGTCAGGATAGGTGGAGGAAAGGTGGAGTAGGGTTAGGTGAGTCAGGATAGGTGAGGAAAGGTGGAGTAGGGTTGGGTGGGTCAGGATAAGTGAGGAAAGGTGGAGTAGGGTTAGGTGGATCAGGATAGGCGAGGAAAGGTGGAGAAGGGTTAGGTGGGTCAGGGTAGGTGGAGGAAAGGTGGAGAAGGGTTAGGTGGGTCAGGATAGGTGAGGAAAGGTGGAGTAGGGTTAGGTGGGTCAGGATAGGTTAGGTGAGGTGGAGTAGGGTTAGGTGGGTCAGGATAAGTGAGGAAAGGTGGAGTAGGGTTAGGTGGGTCAGCATAGGTGAGAAAAGGTGGAGTAGGGTTGGGTGGGTCAGGATAAGTAAGGAAAGGTGGAGTAGGGTTAGGTGAGTCAGGATAGGTGAGGAAAGGTGGAGAAGGGTTAGGTGGGTCAGGATAGGTGAGGAAAGGTGGAGTAGGGTTAGGTGGGTCAGGATAGGTTAGGTGAGGTGGAGTAGGGTTAGGTGGGTCAGGATAAGTGAGGAAAGGTGGAGTAGGGTTAGGTGGGTCAGGATAGGTGGAGGAAAGGTGGAGAAGGGTTAGGTGGGTCAGGATAGGTGAGGAAAGGTGGAGTAGGGTTAGGTGGGTCAGGATAGGTTAGGTGAGGTGGAGTAGGGTTAGGTGGGTCAGGATAAGTGAGGAAAGGTGGAGTAGGGTTAGGTGGGTCAGCATAGGTGAGAAAAGGTGGAGTAGGGTTGGGTGGGTCAGGATAAGTAAGGAAAGGTGGAGTAGGGTTAGGTGGATCAGGATAGGCGAGGAAAGGTGGAGAAGGGTTAGGTGGGTCAGGATAGGTGGAGGAAAGGTGGAGAAGGGTTAGGTGGGTCAGGATAGGTGAGGAAAGGTGGAGTAGGGTTAGGTGGGTCAGGATAGGTTAGGTGAGGTGGAGTAGGGTTGGGTGGGTCAGGATAAGTGAGGCTAGGTGGAGTAGGGTTAGATGGGTCAGGATAGTTGGGGTGAGGCAAAGGGGGATATAGGGCATGCTTAGATAGGGTTAAGTGAGGTGAGGAAGGGTTAGGAGGGTGTATGTTAGAGCAAGGTGGAGTAGGGTTAGGTGGGTCAGGATAGGTAAGGCAAGGTGGAGTAGGGTTAGGTGGGTCAGGATAGGTAAGGCAAGGTGGAGTAGGGTTAGGTGGGTCAGGATAGGTAAGGCAAGGTGGAGTAAGGTTAGGTGGGTCAGGATAGGTAAGGCAAGGTGGAGTAGGGTTAGGTGGGTCAGGATAGGTAAGGCAAGGTGGAGTAAGGTTAGGTGGGTCAGGATAGGTAAGGCAAGGTGGAGTAGGGTTAGGTGGGTCAGGATAGGTAAGGCAAGGTGGAGTAGGGTTAGGTGGGTCAGGATAGCTAAGGCAAGGTGGAGTAGGGTTAGGTGGGTCAGGATAGGTCGGGTGAGTTAAAAGAAACGATGGGATGCGTTGAGGTAGGGCTGAGTGGGGTGAGAAGGGGTAGAGTGAGAAAAAGTGTGATGGGGTGAGGGGAGGGAAGGTGCTCTTCTGAGCTCTTCATAGGTGGTGGGGATGTGGATGTTTTGCACATCCCGCCCAACAATGAAAGAAGAAAAAGGTAATATACGGAAGTACAGAACCAGAACCCGGTCCATAGACAGTGGATTCTGATTGGTTGCCAGGGATAATGTATCATTTTCACAGTGTTTTGTCTTTTTATTGACCGATAAACCAACCGGAGCCGAGGGGGAACTGGAGGAGAAAATGACGCCATGGAGGACTTGAAGAGATTCGTCATATAAAGTGCGGTAAATTTCCATCACCGTTCCCGAGAAACAATGGCCGTCGCGTTGTACTGCGCAATGCTGGAGTCAGCGGGGGAAGACGGCGAGGAGAATGTTGAATCCGGAGATTTAATGTCTCGGAATAAAACCGTGAAAAAACAACGGCGACATTATGATAAACAAATATAATTATTCCTCTCATTAAGACCCTACGGGGTCCTCGGATTTCTCCCGAATCTCCATTTACATTCTTCTCTATCAGACCGTCAATATCCGAGAGACGAGTCACAGCGAGATTCCCGACAGAGACGCCAGGAGGAAGATTTACTAAATGTTACCAAATTATTATTATTACCTCTAGTTTTAGGACTCTCTGTATCTAGAGATGCGGAATATATTGTTACATTGTTATTTATTAGGATTCATTCTATTTATAGAACTCTCTGTATACAGACTATATCACTACAATGCTATTCTGTGTTATTATGTATCACTCTCTGTATACACACTTATATTTGGTTATTTATTATTAACATTGTTAAGATACTATTTATTATAGATCTATATATTGTTACATTGTTATTATTTTTTAGAACTCCTCGCTATACAGAACTATATACTGTTACATTGTTATTTATTATGAGTCATTCTAATTCAAGGACTAAACGTTAGCAAAATTATTATCATTCAGTCGAATTCTAGTGCTGCGTACACTCGGTCAGAATATCCAATGGAAAAAGTCCGATGGGAGCTTTTCATCCGATATTCCAACCGTGTGTACGCCCCATCTGACTTTTTCTGTCTGAATTTCCAATGGACTTAGATCCACAAGTACAAGTACCCATACTTTTTTCCATGTACTCGGCGATACCGAATACCGATACTTTTTTTTAAATGTGTCCCCCCAGCCATGTCATGTCCCCCACAAATTGCAGCCACGTCCTGTCCCCCACATAGTGCAGCCACGCCCTGTCCCCCACATAGTGCAGCCACGCCCTGTCCCCCACATAGTGCAGCCACGCCCTGTCCCCCACATAGTGCAGCCACGCCCTGTCCCCCACATAGTGCAGCCACGCCCTGTCCCCCACATAGTGCAGCCACGCCCTGTCCCCCACATAGTGCAGCCACGCCCTGTCCCCCACATAGTGCAGCCACGTCCTGTCCCCCACATAGTGCAGCCACGTCCTGTCCCCCACATAGTGCAGCCATGTCCTGTCCCCCACATAGTGCAGCCACGTCCTGTCCCCCACATAGTGCAGCCACGTCCTGTCCCCCACATAGTGCAGCCACGTCCTGTCCCCCACATAGTGCAGCCACGTCCTGTCCCCCACATATTGCAGCCACGTCCTGTCCCCCACATATTGCAGCCATGTCCTGTCCCCCACATATTGCAGCCATGTCCTGTCCCCCACATATTGCAGCCATGTCCTGTCCCCCACATATTGCAGCCATGTCCCTCATACCTGGCACCGCCGCCGCTGCTGCCGGTGCAGTGTCATATTCTGCGGGTTAATCCCTGTGCAAAATACAGCAGGCATTACAAGCCACGCCATCTATAGACACTCCCCTTCCCTGGATTGGATGGATACGTCCAATCGCGAGCAAGGGGGAGTGTCTATATGCGGATCCGTGCATAGACACTCCCCCTTGCTCGCGATTGGACAGATCCGTCCAATCCAGAGAAGGGGAGCGTCTATAGATGGCGTGGCGGGCATTACAAGTATATAAACGAAAACTTGTAATGCCCGCTGTATTGCACGGGGATTATCGCGGCGGCGGCAGGGGGGGTTTAAGTATTCTATTTAAGCATCGGGAGTACTTGCGCGAGTACAAGTACTAGCGCAAATACTCGGCATCGGTCCCGATACCGATACTAGTATCGGTATCGGGACAACCCTAATAGAGAGCAGGTTCTCAATTTTTCCCAAGGAAAAACATTTATATTGGAAAATCCGTTTGTCTGTATAGAATTACCGACTGAAAAAAAAAACGCGCATGCTCGGAAACAATTTCGACGCATGCTCAGAAGCATTGAACTCCGTTTTTTTCTCGGCTCGTCATAGTGTTGTACGTCGCCGCGTTCTTGACAGTCGGAATTGGGTGTGACCGTGTACGCAAGACAAGCTTGAGCGGGATTCCGTCGGAAAAACCAATCCGGAAAATACGATGGTGTGTACGCAGCGCGGCATAGGACTCTCTGTATATAGAGCTAGAAAGTGTTCTCAATATTTGTTATTATTCATTCTAGTTATTGAACATTCTCTATACAGACCTATTTATTGTTACGTTGTTATTTGTTTTGACTCCTCCGTATACAGACCTATATATTGTTACATTGTTATTTATTATATTTATGGAACTCTCTGTATACAGATTATATTGTAGAATTCTATCATGTATTACAGTAAAACCTCGGATTGCGAGTAACACAGTTTACGAGCTGCTTTTCAAAAATAAATACATTCTGCCTCGATTTGCTAGCGTTGTCCTGCAAGACAAGCAGGATTCAGGCCTCTGGTGTTCAGTACCGCATGTGGTCAGGGGGGGGTTCCCAGGTGTCCCAAGTGTCTCCGAGCGTCTCTGAGTGTTTCCAACTGTCGGCTTCACCAGTGCACAGCTTGCTCAGAGAAATGGTGGCAGGCAGGTGTGAGGAGATCAGCGCGCATCGGGAGGAGAAGACTTTTGGAGGACGGCCTGGTGTCTAGAAGGGCGGCAAAGAAGCTGCTTCTCTCCAGGAAAAACATCAGGGACAGGATAATATTTTGCAAAAGGTTCAGGGATTGGACTGCTGAGGACTGGGGGAAAAGACATTTTCTCGGAAAAATCCCCTTTGCTATTGTTTGGGGCATCCGGAAAAAAAAAACTTTTCCAGAATAGAAAAGGAGAGCGCCACCATCAGTCCTCCGTCATGCATCCTGAGAGTGAGGAACAATGCCTTTCCCAGCATGAAGGAGCTCCCACCTTGCCAAAAGCCAAAAGTGGATTGGGAAACAAAAACATAAAAAATTTGGGTCCATGGCCAGGAAACGCCCCAGACCTTAATCCCATTGAGAACTTCTGGTCCATCCTCAAGCATGATGGAGCACCTTATCATAAGGCCAAAGTGGATTGGGGAACAAAACATCGAAAATTTGGGTCCATGGCCAGGAAACGCCCCAGACCTTAATCCCACTGAGAACTTCTGGTCCATCCTCAAGCATGATGGAGCACCTTATCATAAGGCCAAAGTGGATTGGGGAACAAAACATCGAAAATTTGGGTCCATGGCCAGGAAACGCCCCAGACCTTAATCCCATTGAGAACTTCTGGTCCATCCTCAAGCATGATGGAGCACCTTATCATAAGGCCAAAGTGGATTGGGGAACAAAACATCGAAAATTTGGGTCCATGGCCAGGAAACGCCCCAGACCTTAATCCCATTGAGAACTTCTGGTCCATCCTCAAGCATGATGGAGCACCTTATCATAAGGCCAAAGTGGATTGGGGAACAAAACATCGAAAATTTGGGTCCATGGCCAGGAAACGCCCCAGACCTTAATCCCATTGAAAACTTCTGGTCCATCCTCAAGCATGATGGAGCACCTTGCCATAAGGCCAAAGTGGGTTGGGGAACGAAACATCAAAACAGTTTGGTGAGGAACAATGCCTTTTCCAGCATGGTGGAGCTCCTTGCCATAAGACAAAAGTGGCTTGAGAAACAAAACATCGAAAATTCGGGTCCATGGCCAGGAAACTCCCCAGACCTTAATCCCATTGAGAACTTGTGGTCAATCCTCAAGCATGATGGAGCACCTGATCATAAGGCCAAAGTGGATTAGGGAACTAAACATCGAAAATTTGGGTCCATGGCCCGGAATTCTCCCCAGAACTTAATCCCATTGAGAACTTGTGGTCAATCCTCAAGAGGTGGGGGGAAACAAAAAAAAAACCCCACAATTCTGACAACCTCCAAGGATGGGGTGCAGCCATCTGTCAGGATGTGGCCCAGAAGTTGAGTGACAGCATGCGGGGGGAATTGCAGAGGTCTTAAAAATCGACTCTTTGCATAAACTCCATGCCATTGCCAATAAAAGCCTCCGACTCCAAATGCAGACGTACCCGATATGCCCGCCGTATAGGGAGTTACTTCCCCAGGGACCGACGCCGGCACATCTACCACCAACCCTATTCTGGGAGCACTGTACGGATCTCGGGGTCCATTCTTTCCCTAAACCTGCTCTGGGCCCCCCCAAGTTCGTTCATGATAAATCTACAGGCCCCGTGTCCTAGGCATGCTGAGAGTTGTAGTTCTCCAGATTATGGAGGACGCTCTTCTACCCACTATATGATTAGGGGGATTAGAGAAAATAAAAGCCACCTGTGCGTCCGCACAAATGGCGCAGGCAGCTGAATGAGACAAAGAGCCGAACCCGCGAAACGCCGCAAACAATCCTCATTTGAATGCGCGGCAGCGGTGAGAAGAGTGGTGGGGGGAGGGGGGGCACTGATATGATAGAAAGGATTAATTAGCTTTTTTAATTATAAATTAAAATAGGTAAAAAAAAAGACGAACGCAATTTACATTTCAATCGCGGCGAAAGTCATCCGAAAATGATAGAGACCATTTAACTTCCCGCCCCGGAGCCGCTGGAATCGGAGCGGAGGCATTGTGCGCTCTCACAGCTCGCCGCTCTTTAAATCGCAAGCTTTGAGCCGAACGGAAAAAATAAATAAAAAAAATCGCCAGGACAAAAGCCGGAGACGCCGCGCTCTGCTCACTCGCAGGCGCCAATTGATGCGCTGCCATGTATCGGATGGCGGCGGAGATGCGCCGGGAGTTTCACAGATGACATTTCTCACCTTCGGCTTTCTGCATAAAGAGGAGTTCCACCCTAAAAAAAAAACTTTTATGAACAGCTTGCCTTTAACCACCGCGCCTATTTTGGCGCTTCTCTCCTTAATGTAAAAATCTAAATTTTTTTGCTAGAAAATTAACCAGAACCCCCAAACATATATATATATATTTTTAGCAGACACCCTAGGGAATAAAATGGCGGTCATTGCAACTTTTGTTCTCGCACTGTGTTTGCGCAATAATTTTTCAAGCGCCTTTTTTAGGAAAAAAAAACGGTTTCATGAATTAAAAAATAACAAAACAGTAAAGTTAGCCCAATTTTTTTGTATAATGTGAAAGACGAAGTTACGCCGAGTAAATGGATACCTAACATGTCACGCTTTAAAATTGCGCACACTCATGGAACGGCGCCAAACTTCGGTACTTAAAAATCTCCATAGGCGACGCTTTAATTTTTTTTTACATGTTACCAGTTTAGAGTTACAGAGGATGTCTAGTGCTAGAATTATTGCTCTCACTCTAACGCACGCGGCGATACCTCACATGGGGGATTTGAACGGTGTTTACATATGTGGGCGGGACTTGCATGCGCGTTCGCTTCTCAGCCGCGAGCTACCGGGGACAGGGGCGTTTTAAAAAAAAAATAAAAAAAATAAGAAATTTATATTTTCCTTTTTTTTTTTTTTTTACACTTTTTTTTTTGGATCACTTTTATTCCTATTACAAGGAATGTAAACATCCCTTGTAATAGGAATCGGTGCGACAGGTCCTCTTTATGGAGAGAGGCGGGGTCAACAAGACCCCCCCCCCCCCCCACATCTCTCCTCCAGGCTTCCAAGCATGAGATTGTGAAAAAAAAATCACCGATCTCATGCCGACAGCCGTGATTGCGGCTTTGTTTACTTCCAGGTACTGGGCGTGACGTCACAACGCCATAACGCGTCCGGGCCTCCGACGGTCATAGAGATGACTGGTGACCATCTGGTCACCAGTCATCTCTATGCTTCCCAGCCAGCCGTCCCCTCCCGCTGCCTATAAGAATGATCAAGAACGATCAGCTTGGCCCGGACAATCCAGCCACTTGCTTAGTTGGTCAGCTTGGCCCGGACAATCCAGCCACTTGCCCCCGTCAGCTTGGCCCGGACAATCCAGCCACTTGCCCCGGTGGTCGGCTTGGCCCAGACAATCCAGCCACTTGCCCCGGTGGTCAGCTTGGCTCGGACAATCCAGCCACTTGCCCCCATCAGCTTGGCCCGGACAATCCAGCCACTTGCCCCCATCAGCTTGGCCCGGACAATCCAGCCACTTGCTCAGATGGTCAGCTTGGCCCGGACAATCCAGCCACTTGCCCCGTCAGCTTGGCCCAGACAATCCAGCCACTTGCTCAGGTGGTCAGCTTGGCCCGGACAATCCAGCCACTTGCCCCCGTCAGCTTGGCCCGGACAATCCAGCCACTTGCCCCCATCAGCTTGGCCCAGACAATCCAGCCACTTGCCCCCATCAGCTTGGCCCGGAAAATCCAGCCACTTGCTCAGATGGTCAGCTTGGCCCAGACAATCCAGCCACTTGCCCCGTCAGCTTGGCCCAGACAATCCAGCCACTTGCTCAGGTGGTCAGCTTGGCCCGGACAATCCAGCCACTTGCCCCCGTCAGCTTGGCCCGGACAATCCAGCCACTTGCCCCCATCAGCTTGGCCCGGACAATTCAGCCACTTGCCCCCATCAGCTTGGCCCGGACAATTCAGCCACTTGCCCCCATCAGCTTGGCCCGGACAATCCAGCCACTTGCTCAGGTGGTCAGCTTGGCCCAGACAATTCAGCCACTTGCCCCCGTCAGCTTGGCCCGGACAATCCAGCCACTTGCCCCGGTGGTCAGCTTGGCACAGACAATCCAGCCACTTTCCCAGTTGGTCAGCTTGGCTCGGACAATCCAGTCACTTGACCCGGACAATCCAGCCACTTGCCCCGGTGGTCAGCTTGGCCCGGACCATCCAGCCACTTGCCCCGGTGGTCAGCTTGGCCCGGACCATCCAGCCACTTGCCCCGGTGGTCAGCTTGGCCCGGACCATCCAGCCACTTGCCCCGGTGGTCAGCTTGGCCCGGACCATCCAGCCACTTGCCCCGGTGGTCAGCTTGGCCCGGACCATCCAGCCACTTGCCCCGGTGGTTAACTTGGCCCGGACAATCCAGCCATTTGCCCCGGTGGTCAGCTTGGCCCGGACAATCCAGCCACTTGCCCCGGTGATCAGCTTGGCCCGGACAATTCAGCCACTTGCCCCCATCAGCTTGGCCCGGACAATCCAGCCACTTGCTCAGGTGGTCAGCTTGGCCCGGACAATTCAGCCACTTGCCCCCGTCAGCTTGGCCCGGACAATCCAGCCACTTGCCCCGGTGGTCAGCTTGGCACAGACAATCCAGCCACTTTCCCAGTTAGTCAGCTTGGCTCGGACAATCCAGTCACTTGCCCCGGACCATCCAGCCACTTGCCCCGGTGGTCAGCTTGGCCCGGACCATCCAGCCACTTGCCCCGGTGGTCAGCTTGGCCCGGACAATCCAGCCACTTGCCCCGGTGGTCAGCTTGGCCCGGACAATCCAGCCACTTGCCCCGGTGGTCAGCTTGGCCCGGACAATCCAGCCACTTGTTTAAAGTCAGCCACATCTGCTTCAGCCACAAGAATAAACTGGGCCATGTGGGCCGTCATCAACCGCCATGAAAAGTCGCGATTTAATATAGCGTGTCTACCTGCTCCACCATCTTTATTTTTCCAGCACTGAAGACTCGGACTGGCAGCACGCCTCGGGGGTCTTTATCCGTCATGATCAGGGCAATCCTCCTCCACCCCCCTCCTGGGCACCCAGCTCCTGACAGTGCGACAGGACACGACGGGGGTGGGGCAGAGGGTGCGACGATCAGGAAGGTTTTTATTTTGGGTGGAGGACGCGCTCTGGAGACACGTGGAAGGATCTCGATGGGGGGGGGGGGTGACCCCAACGCTCAGGGATGTGACAGCCGACTCTCCGGCGCACAGTTACATAACAGCGTTACAGTAACAGCTCAGCACCCAATCTCCAATAGCGTACAGTACCGTCGCCATAGCAACAAGGGAGCGCTGCGTTCCCAGCTGTTACAGATTAATAACAGGGAGAAGTAAAGAGGAGGAATCGCATGCTATAGACGGAGCCAGAAATAACAACATCATGCATCGCCATCCCCCCGGGTTCTCCTTGTGCCCTACAGAAGAGGAGAAATCTGTACCAATCACAGGGATCCCCTGGGGGACTGGATCTACAGGGTGCTCAATCCACTCAAACCTGGTAGATCCATGGGCGTCTGCAGGTAGGCAAGCGCCCCCCCCCCCCCCCCCTGGAATCAGCAAGGTGTTCGCCATAGGCATGTGCGTGGGTTTTGCGCAGGCACCCTAATTACCACAACGCAACCCTAACCCGGCATTTAAAAATAAATACTTGCGAGTCGCGGCGAAGCCCCTTTCCTTTGTGACATTGTCAAAAGGGGCGGAGCATTGGTAACCTTAAAATTATGCCCCCCCCCCCTCATTGCCCCCCTCACAGACCAATAAGATACCCCTGACCCCCATTGGCCAATAGGATACACCCAACCCTCATCAGACCAATAGAATATTCCTGCCCCTCAATAGACCAATAGGGTACCTCCAACCCTCATTAGACCAATAGGGTACCTCCAACCCTCATTAGACCAATAGGATACTACAACCCTCATTAGACCAATAGGATACTACAACCCCCATTAGACCAATAGGATACCTCCAACCCTCATTAGACCAATAGGATACCTCCAACCCTCATTAGACCAAAAGGATACCTCCAACCCTCATTAGACCAAAAGGATACCTCCAACCCTCATTAGACCAATAGGATACCTCCAACCCTCATTAGACCAATAGGATACCTCCAACCCCCATTAGACCAATAGGATACCTCCAACCCTTTATTAGACCAATAGGATACCTCCAACCCTCATTAGACCAATAGGATACCTCCAACCCTCATTAGACCAAAAGGATACCTCCAACCCTCATTAGACCAATAGGATACCTCCAACCCTCATTAGACCAATAGGATACCTCCAACCCTCATTAGACCAATAGGATACCTCCAACCCTCGTTAGACCAATAGGATACCTCCAACCCTCATTAGACCAATAGGATACTACAACCCTCATTAGACCAATAGGATACTACAACCCTCATTAGACCAATAGGATACCTCCAACCCTCATTAGACCAATAGGATACCTCCAACCCTCATTAGACCAAAAGGATACCTCCAACCCTCATTAGACCAAAAGGATACCTCCAACCCTCATTAGACCAATAGGATACCTCCAACCCTCATTAGACCAATAGGATACCTCCAACCCCCATTAGACCAATAGGATACCTCCAACCCTCATTAGACCAATAGGATACCTCCAACCCTCATTAGACCAATAGGATACCTCCAACCCTCATTAGACCAAAAGGATACCTCCAACCCTCATTAGACCAATAGGATACCTCCAACCCTCATTAGACCAATAGGATACCTCCAACCCTCATTAGACCAATAGGATACCTCCAACCCTCGTTAGACCAATAGGATACCTCCAACCCTCATTAGACCAATAGGATACTACAACCCTCATTAGACCAATAGGATACTACAACCCTCATTAGACCAATAGGATACCTCCAACCCTCATTAGACCAATAGGATACCTCCAACCCTCATTAGACCAATAGGGTACCTCCAACCCTCATTAGACCAATAGGATACCTCCAACCCCCATTAGACCAATAGGATACCTCCAACCCTCATTAGACCAATAGGATACTACAACCCTCATTAGACCAATAGGATACTACAACCCTCATTAGACCAATAGGATACTACAACCCTCATTAGACCAATAGGATACCTCCAACCCTCATTAGACCAATAGGATACCTCCAACCCTCATTAGACCAATGTGATAAGCACAACACTCATTAGACCAAAAGAATGCCCCAAACCCTCAATAGACCAAAAGGATACACTCAACCCTTATAGACCAATAGGGTGCCCCCCCAAAACTCATCAAGACTAACAGAAAACCCCCGACCCTCATTAGACCAGTATTATACACCCAACACTATCAGGCTAATAGCATATCCCTGACCCTCATCAGACCAATCCTCATCGGACTAAAAGGGATACCCCCTGACCCCCCAATAGAATATTCCTAATCCTCATTAATGGGAAACAACCCCAATAGAATATACCTGACCTCCAACCCTCATTAGACCAATAGGATACCACCGATCCTCAATAGACCAATAGGATACCTCCGACCCCCCTTAGAGCAATAGAATATTGCTGACCCTCATTAGACCAATAGGGTACCTCCAACCCCCATTAGACCAATAGGATACCCCCCAACCCTCATTAGACCAATAGGATACCACCGACCCTCATTAGACCAATAGGATACCACCGATCCTCAATAGACAAACGGAATCCCACTGTCCCTCATTAGACCAATAGGGTACACTCAACCCTTATAGACCAATCGGGTGCCCCTCAAAAATTATTAAGACCAATGGAAAACTGCCAACACTTATTAGACCAGTAGTATACACCCAACACTTAACAGACCAATAGGATACCCCTTACCCTCATTGGCCAACAGGATACAACCAACCCTCATCAGTCCAATAGAATATTCCTGACCCTTATTGGGCCAATAGGATAGCCCCAACCCTCAACAGACCAATAGGATACCCCTGACCCTCATTAGACCAATAGGATAGCCTCAACACCTATATACCAATAGTGTACCCCCCAATCTATTAAGACCAATAGAAAACGCCTGACCCTCATTGGACCAATAGAATACACCCAACACTTATCAGACCAATAGAATATTCCTGACCACCAAACCCAACCCCTCCCCCTCCCCTCTTATTGATTTTTATTTAATTTGAAATGATAAACAATGAATTGATCCCGATCAATATCCTCTACATTTCTATTAAAGTTTTATTTGTTGTTCCTCTTTGATTGATCCCTCCAGAGTGACGGACGGACAGAAGGGGGTCCTCGTCACGTCGCCTCCCCTCCCCCCATTGGGACTGGGACGATAACGGTCACCCGGGACCCCGCGGGGAAGAAACGATTCCGCAGAGAAGGAAATTCCCGCTGAGCGTTCGGTCGCCACCGTCTTCCATTGTCATTCCGCCGCCTCATCCGCGGCTTACAAACAATTACCGCCGACACAAAGGGCGATTAGGAGATTCCATTTAATTGCAGCCGGCGCTCCAGTAATTGGTTTGCAGTTCACACATTAAAAACAAATCGTCCGCCGTGATTAATCCCCCCCCCCCTGCCCCGCGTCATTGAACCCCCCGAACCGCAGAGTGGGGGATGGAGTAATCAGGTTTCCCATAGCAACAGGAGAGGGGAGCTACTAAAAGGACAACTCCACCCCCAAACTGAAACCTCACATTTTCCCTGTTACTGCAGAAAATCTCCCCATTGTGGGAGGGGCAGAGACACAAACTACTGCATTGTGGGAGGGGCAGAGACACAAACTACTGCATTGTGGGAGGGGCAGAGACACAAACTACTGCATTGTGGGAGGGGCAGAGATACAAACTACTGCAAGGAAATCTCCCCATTGTGGGAGGGGCAGAGACACAAACTACTGCATGAAATCTTCTCATTGTGGGAGGGGCAGAGACACAAACTACTGCAGAGAAATCTCTCCATTGTGGGAGGGGCAGACAAAAACTAGTGTAGGAAGTCTCCCCATTGTGGGAGGGGCAGAGACACAAACTACTGCAGGAAACCTCCCCATTGTGGGAGGGGCAAAGACACAAACTACTGCAGGAAATCTCCCCATTGTGGGAGGGGCAGAGACACAAACTACTGCATGAAATCTTCTCATTGTGGGAGGGGCAGAGACACAAACTACTGCAGGAAATCTCCCCATTGTGGGAGGAGCAGAGACACAAACTACTGCAGAGAAATCTCTCCATTGTGGGAGGGGCAGACAAAAACTAGTGTAGGAAGTCTCCCCATTGTGGGAGGGGCAGAGACACAAACTACTGCAGGAAACCTCCCCATTGTGGGAGGGGCAAAGACACACACTACTGCAGGAAATCTCCACATTGTGGGAGGGGCAGAGACACACACTACTGCAGGAAATCTCCCCATTGTGGGAGGGGCAGAGACACAAACTACTGCAGGAAATCTCCCCATTGTGGGAGGGGCAGAGACACAAACTACTGCAGGAAATCTTCTCATTGTGGGAGGGGCAGAGACACAAACTACTGCAGAAAAACTCCTTAAAGTGGGAGGGGCAGAGACACAAACTACTGAAGGAAGTCTCCCCATTGTGGGAGGGGCAGACACACAAACTAGTGTAGGAAGTCTCCCCATTGTGGGAGGGGCAGAGACACAAACTACTGCAGGAAACCTCCCCATCGTGGGAGGGGCAAAGACACAAACTACTGCAGGAAATCTCCCCATTGTGGGAGGGGCAGAGACACAAACTACTGCAGGAAATCTCATCATTGTGGGAGGGGCAGAGACACAAACTACTGCAGGGAATCTCCCCATTGTGGGAGGGGCAGACACAGAAACTACTGCAGGAAACCTCCCCATTGTGGGAGGGGCAGAGACACAAACTACTGGAGGAAATCTCCCCATTGTGGGAGGGGCAGAGACACAAACTACTGCAGGAAACCTCCCCATTGTGGGAGGGGCAAAGACACAAACTACTGCAGGAAATCTCCCCATTGTGGGAGGGGCAGAGACACAAACTACTGCATGAAATCTTCTCATTGTGGGAGGGGCAGAGACACAAACTACTGCAGGAAATCTCCCCATTGTGGGAGGAGCAGAGACACAAACTACTGCAGAGAAATCTCTCCATTGTGGGAGGGGCAGACAAAAACTAGTGTAGGAAGTCTCCCCATTGTGGGAGGGGCAGAGACACAAACTACTGCAGGAAACCTCCCCATTGTGGGAGGGGCAAAGACACACACTACTGCAGGAAATCTCCACATTGTGGGAGGGGCAGAGACACACACTACTGCAGGAAATCTCTCCATTGTGGGAGGGGCAGAGACACAAACTACTGCAGGAAATCTCCCCATTGTGGGAGGGGCAGAGACACAAACTACTGCAGGAAATCTTCTCATTGTGGGAGGGGCAGAGACACAAACTACTGCAGAAAAACTCCTTAAAGTGGGAGGGGCAGAGACACAAACTACTGAAGGAAGTCTCCCCATTGTGGGAGGGGCAGACACACAAACTAGTGTAGGAAGTCTCCCCATTGTGGGAGGGGCAGAGACACAAACTACTGCAGGAAACCTCCCCATCGTGGGAGGGGCAAAGACACAAACTACTGCAGGAAATCTCCCCATTGTGGGAGGGGCAGAGACACAAACTACTGCAGGAAATCTCATCATTGTGGGAGGGGCAGAGACACAAACTACTGCAGGGAATCTCCCCATTGTGGGAGGGGCAGACACAGAAACTACTGCAGGAAACCTCCCCATTGTGGGAGGGGCAGAGACACAAACTACTGGAGGAAATCTCCCCATTGTGGGAGGGGCAGAGACACAAACTACTGGAGGAAATCTCCCCATTGTGGGAGGGGCAGAGACACAAACTACTGCAGGAAATCTCCCCATTGTGGGAGGGGCAGACACAGAAACTACTGCAGGAAACCTCCCCATTGTGGGAGGGGCAGAGACACAAACTACTGGAGGAAATCTCCCCATTGTGGGAGGGGCAGAGACACAAACTACTGGAGGAAATCTCCCCATCGTGGGAGGGGCAGAGACACAAACTACTGCAGGAAATCTCCCCATTGTGGGAGGGGCAGAGACACAAACTACTGCAGGAAACCTCCCCATTGTGGGAGGGGCAGACACAGAAACTACTGCAGGAAATCTCCCCATTGTGGGAGGGGCAGAGACACAAACTACTGCAGGAAACCTCCCCATTGTGGGAGGGGCAGACACAGAAACTACTGCAGGAAATCTCCCCATTGTGGGAGGGGCAGAGACACAAACTACTGCAGGAAACCTCCCCATTGTGGGAGGGGCAGACACACAAACTACTGCAGGAAATCTCTCCATTGTGGGAGGGGCAGAGACACAAACTACTGCAGGGAATCTCCCCATTGTGGGAGGGGCAGACACAGAAACTACTGCAGGAAATCTCCCCATTGTGGGAGTCTTTTAGAAGGTCCCCCGCAGTGGGCGGAGCCAGCGTTGCACTCACCTGGTTGATGATGTAGATTCCGTAGCCCACCTTCTGCCTGCGCAGGATGGGGTGGAGGTAGTGCAGCCAGTATTTCAGGTGGTGGTCCCGGTGTCGGAATGGAATGATAATGGCCACTCGCCACTTTGGCAGGCAGTCACTTGGGACGTACTTTCCTCCATCAGTCACGTCGGGGTTCTCCCGCTGGACCCGCTCCATGGTCATCGGGGAGCTGAACTCGATCAGCAGACGGCCGACTGGAAGAGAGAAGAAAACCACCCATCAGTCATCAAAAAATCCGCCTCCCCTTCCCCCCCGCACACAGCATGGCCCCACCCCTGAGGATCAAACCCAACCTGAAACCAGACTGCATGAAGTCTTTAGGAGTTCCCTGTGAGTTCTTCTGGGTGCTCCAGATATTTGAGAAAGAATGTATGGGAATTCGTTTTCCTAATACAGACAATAACGGGGGGGGGGAGGGGACATTAGAGTGTAAGCTCCTCTGTACAGACTGATGTGACTGTGGGGGGGGGAGGGACATTAAAGTGTAAGCTCCTCTGTACAGAGACTGATGTGACTGTGGGGGGGGACGGGACATTAGAGTGTAAGCTCCTCTTTACAGAGACTGATGTGACTGTGGGGGGGAGGGGACATTAGAGTGTAAGCTCCTCTGTACAGACTGATGTGACTGTGGGGGGGGAGGGACATTAAAGTGTAAGCTCCTCTGTACAGAGACTGATGTGACTGTGGGGGGGGGACATTAGAGTGTAAGCTCCTCTGTACAGAGACTGATGTGACTATGGGGGGGAGGGGACATTAGAGTGTAAGCTCCTCTGTACAGAGACTGATGTGACTGTGGGGGGGAGGGGACATTAGAGTGTAAGCTCCTCTGTACAGAGACTGATGTGACTGTGGGGGGGAGGGGACATTAGAGTGTAAGCTCCTCTGTACAGACTGATGTGACTGTGGGGGGGGGGGGGACATTAAAGTGTAAGCTCCTCTGTACAGAGACTGATGTGACTGTGGGGGGAGGGGACATTAGAGTGTAAGCTCCTCTGTACAGAGACTGATGTGACTGTGGGGGGGGGGGGCATTAGAGTGTAAGCTCCTCTGTACAGAGCGGTGGGATACGGGGAGTCACGTTGGTGATAATTCCATGTAATGTGCAGTCAGCTCTATTTCTGGACGCTGGGAATACCCGGGAGTATGAGATATATACGGAACACAGAATGATCGCACACAAAGTGCCGGCCTCTCAGCAGCGGATTAAATTGTGCAATGAAAAAATAATAATATGTTCAGACTTTAATTATTCCCGGGGGAGGGGAGGAGACAACACAGCGCAGATCTGTCCTAGATACGGAGAGAGACGTCCCGAGACTGAGGGGGAAAATCACGCCTGTCAGCTCTTCAAGGACGCCGATCGCCGAGGATGGAGGAGGAGGAACGCAGAGAAACCGATCAGTAACTCTCTCCGAGCCGAGACTACAGAGCCCACATCCCCCTATCCGTCCACCCCTCCCCCATCCATCCAGGGTCCATCTATCATAGTGTTAGGGGTTTATAATAGATACATAGATTATCACCCCTAGGCATAAACCCCCCCTCCCCAGTACAAATCTGTCCCCCCAGCACAAATGACCCCCCCCCCCCAAAAAAAATCACCCCCTCCTAGCACAATATACACATCCTCTATCCCCACTCCAATTCCCCCTCTCAGCACAAATCCCACCCCGATCCCTCCTTCCAGCTCAAACCCCACCCCGATCCGCCCTCCCAGCTCAAACCCCACCCCGATCCGCCCTCCCAGCTCAAACCCCACCCCGATCCGCCCTCCCAGCTCAAACCCCACCCCGATCCCTCCTTCCAGCACAAACCCCACCCCGATCCGCCCTCCCAGCTCAAACCCCACCCCGATCCCTCCTTCCAGCACAAACCCCACCCCGATCTCTCCTTCCAGCACAAACCCCACCCCGATCTCTCCTTCCAGCACAAACCCCACCCCGATCTGCCCTCCCAGCTCAAAACCCCACCCCGATCCCTCCTTCCAGCACAAACCCCACCCCGATCCGCCCTCCCAGCTCAAACCCCACCCCGATCTGCCCTCCCAGCTCAAACCCCACCCCGATCTGCCCTCCCAGCTCAAACCCCACCCCGATCCGCCCTCCCAGCTCAAACCCCACCCCGATCCCTCCTTCCAGCACAAACCCCACCCCGATCCGCCCTCCCAGCTCAAACCCCACCCCAATCCCTCCTTCCAGCACAAACCCCACCCCGATCTGCCCTCCCAGCTCAAACCCCACCCCGATCCCTCCTTCCAGCACAAACCCCACCCCGATCCGCCCCTCCCAGCTCAAACCCCACCCCGATCCCTCCTTCCAGCACAAACCCCACCCCGATCCGCCCTCCCAGCTCAAACCCCACCCCGATCCCTCCTTCCAGCACAAACCCCACCCCGATCCCGCCCTCCCAGCTCAAACCCCACCCCGATCCCTCCTTCCAGCACAAACCCCACCCCGATCCGCCCTCCCAGCTCAAACCCCACCCCGATCCCTCCTTCCAGCACAAACCCCACCCCGATCCCTCCTTCCAGCACAAACCCCACCCCGATCTGCCCTCCCAGCTCAAACCCCACCCCGATCCCTCCTTCCAGCAAAAACCCCACCCCGATCCGCCCTCCCAGCTCAAACCCCACCCCGATCCCTCCTTCCAGCACAAACCCCACCCCGATCCGCCCTCCCAGCTCAAACCCCACCCCGATCTGCCCTCCCAGCTCAAACCCCACCCCGATCCGCCCTCCCAACACAAATCCCACCCCGATCCGCCCTCCCAACACAAATCCCACCCCGATCCGCCCTCCCAACACAAATCCCCCCGATCTGCCCTCCCAACACAAACCCCCCCCCCCCGATCCGCCCTCCCAACACAAATCCCCCGATCCACCCTGCCAACACAAATCCCCACCCCGATCCGCCCTCCCAACACAAACCCCCCCGATCCGCCCTCCCAACACAAAATCCCCCCGCCCCCCCCGATCCGCCCTCCCAACACAAATCCCACCCCGATCCGCCCTCCCAACACAAATCCCCACCCCGATAAGCCCTCCCAACACAACCCCCCCCCCCCCCGATCCGCCCTCCCAACACAAATCCCCCCCGATCCGCCCCCCAACACAAACCCCCCCCCCCCGATCCGCCCTCCCAACACAAATCCCCCCCGATCCGCCCCCCCAACACAAACCCCCCCCCCCCGATCCGCCCTCCCCAACACAAATCTCACCCGATTCGCCCTCCCAACACAAATCACACCCCGATCCGCCCCCCCAACACAAACCCCCCCCCGATCCGCCCTCCCAACACAAATCACACCCCGATCCGCCCCCCCAACACAAACCCCCCCCCCGATCCGCCCTCCCAACACAAATCACACCCCGATCCGCCCTCCCAACACAAACCCCCCCGATCCGCCCTCCCAACACAACCCCCCCCGATCCGCCCTCCCAACACAAACCCCCCCCCCCCGATCCGCCCTCCCAACACAACCCCCCCCCCCGATCTGCCCTCCCAACACAAATCACACCCCGATCCGCCCTTCCAACACAAATCACACCCCGATCCGCCCTTCCAACACAAACCCCCCCGATCCGCCCCCCCAACACAAACCTCCCCCCCCCGATCCGCCCTCCCAACACAAATCCCCCCCGATCCGCCCCCCCAACACAAACCCCCCCCCCCCCGATCCGCCCTCTCCCAACACAACCCCCCCCCCCCCGATCTGCCCTCCCAACACAAATCACACCCCGATCCGCCCTTCCAACACAAATCACACCCCGATCCGCCCTTCCAACACAAACCCCCCCGATCCGCCCCCCCAACACAAACCTCCCCCCCCGATCCGCCCTCCCAACACAAATCCCCCCCGATCCGCCCCCCCCCCAACACAAACCCCCCCCCCGATCCGCCCTCCCAACACAAACCCCCCCCCCGATCCGCCCTCCCAACACAACCCCCCCCCCGATCCGCCCTCCCAACACAACCCCCCCCCGATCCGCCCTCCCAACACAAACCCCCCCCCGATCCGCCCTCCCAACACAAACCCCCCCCCCGATCCGCCCTCCCAACACAACCCCCCCCCGATCCGCCCTCCCAACACAACCCCCCCCGATCCGCCCTCCCAACACAACCCCCCCCCGATCCGCCCTCCCAACACAACCCCCCCCCCCCCCGATCCGCCCTCCCAACACAACCCCCCCCCGATCCGCCCTCCCAACACAAATCCCACCCCGATCCGCCCTCCCAACACAAATCCCACCCCGATCCGCCCTCCCAACACAAACCACACCCCGATCCGCCCCCCCAACACAAACCCCCCCCCGATCCGCCCTCCCAACACAAATCCCACCCCGATCCGCCCTCCCAACACAAACCACATCCCGATCCGCGTGGGGGAGGGGGACGCAGCAAACGCGCCGGGGAGGGGGACGCAGCAAACGCGCCGGGGAGGGGGACGCAGCAAACGCGTGGGGGAGGGGACACAGCAAACGCGTGGGGGAGGGGGACGCAGCAAACGCGCCGGGGAGGGGGACGCAGCAAACGCGTGGGGGAGGGGGACGCAGCAAAACGCGTGGGGAAGGGGGACGCAGCAAAACATGAGGAAGAAGGTGCTCTGGTCACATGACACCAAAACGCTGTGTGTGGGGAAAAACTAACACTGCCCATCCCCCTGAACACACCATCCCCACTGTGAAACATGGTGGTGGCAGCATCATGTGGTGGGGATGCTTTTCTTCAGCAGGGACAGTGAAGCTGCTCAGAGTTGATGGGAAGATGGATGGAGACAAATACAGAACAATCTTAGAAGAAAACCTGTGAAAGACTTGAGACCGGGGGGGGGGGGGGTCACCTTCCAGCAGGACAACGACCCTAAAGTACAGCCAGAGCTACAATGGAATGGTTTAGATCAAAGCCTATTTATGAATGGCCCAGTCACAGTCCAGACCTAAATCCCATTGAGAATCTGTGGACATGACATGAGAATTGCTGATCACAGACGCTCTCCATCCAATCTGACAGAGAAGAATGGGCAGAAATGTCCCTCTCTAGATGTGCAAAGCTGGTAGAGACCCCCCCCCAAAAAGACTTGTAGGGAAAGGGGGTTCTACAAAGTATTGACTCCGGGGGGGGCGCCATACAAATGTCCCTCCCCCCCACACTTTTCACAGATTTATTTGTATAATTTTCCTCTCACTTCACAATTATGTGACACTTTGCATAGAGAAGCACAGAGACCCGGTGATGACGTCACAGTGAGTAAAAAAAAGATATGAAAGAAAAATGAAAAGGAGGGGGAGGGGCAATCAGGATAAAATAGAAGGAGAGGGAACTTTGGAGTTAAATTTAGAGGAGAAGATTCTGCCGCAGAGAAATGGAGCCAAATCCAAGATGGCGGCGGACGATCTATTTCGGAGCTGCAGGGTTTTTTTCTCGGGGGTCCGCGGGGCGATTGTGCCGATCCGGAGATCCCGGCGCAGTCACATTGAAGCGTGCCGAGCGCTCAGACATCACAGGCGGGGGAGGGGGGGAACAGAACAGCCGGCGGGGGGCAGTGGAGCGGAGGAGGGGGGGCCACGGGGGGCTTGGACGAGGAAATGAGCAGATGGTTTGCCGAGTCTTTTCATCCGCCGATCACAACGACACCGATAATATTCTCTGCGCTCCGTGGGAATGGAATAGGCCCCCCTCCCCCTCGTCCCAACCCCCCCCCCCCCCCCCCCCAATATATAGACACCCCCTCCCCCTCATCTTATCTCACCCCCCCAATATATAGATGCCCCCCTCCCCCTCATCTTCTCATCTCACCCCCCCAATATATAGACACCCCCCTCCCCCTCGTCTTCTCATCTCACCCCCCCCAATCTATAGATGCCTCCCCCTCCCCCTCGTCTTCTCATCTCACCCCCCCAATCTATAGATGCCCCCCTCCCCCTCGTCTTCTCATCTCACCCCCCCAATCTATAGATGCCCCCCTCCCCCCTCGTCTTCTCATCTCACCCCCTCAGTCTATAGACACCCCCCTCCCCCTCATCTTATCTCACCCCCCCAATATATAGATGCCCCCCTCCCTCTCATCTTCTCATCTCACCCCCCCCCAATATATAGATGCCCCCTTCCCCCTCATCTCACCCCAATATATAGACAACCCCCCTCCCCCTCATCTTCTCATCTCACCCCCCCAATCTATAGACAACCCCCCTCCCCCTCATCTTATCTCACCCCCCCAATATATAGATGCCCCCCCCTCCCCCTCGTCTTCTCATCTCACCCCCCAATATATAGATGCCCCCCTCCCCCTCGTCTTCTCATCTCACCCCCCCAATATATAGATGCCCTCCTCCCCCTCATCTTCTCATCTCACCCCCCAATCTATAGACACCCCCCTCATCTTATCTCACCCCCCCCCCAATATATAGATGCCCCCCCTCCCCCTCGTCTTCTCATCTCACCCCCCCAATATATAGATGCCCCCCTCCCCCTCATCTTCTCATCTCACCCCCCAATCTATAGACACCCCCCTCATCTTATCTCACCCCCCCCCCAAATATATAGATGCCCCCCCCTCCCCCTCGTCTTCTCATCTCACCCCCCCCAATCTATAGATGCCCACCTCCCTCTCGTTTTCTTATCTCACCCCCCCCCAATATATAGACGTCCCCCTCCCCCTTCTCATCTCACCCCCCCCCCCCCCAATATATAGACACCCCCCTCCCCCTCGTTGTCTCATCTCACCCCCCCCCCCCCAATATATAGACGTCCCCCTCATCTTCTCATCTCACCCCCCCAATATATAGACGTCCCCCTTCTCATCTCACCCCCCCCCCAATATATAGACACCCCCCTCCCCCTCGTCTCATCTCACCCCCCCCAATATATAGACGTCCCCCTCCCCTTCTCATCTCACCCCCCCCCCATATATAGATACCCCCCCTCCCCCTCATCTTACCCCAATATATAGACACCCCCCCCCCCAATATATAGACGTCCCCCTCCCCTTCTCATCTCACCCCCCCCATATATAGATGCCCCCCTCCCCCTCATCTCATCCCAATATATAGACATCCCCCTCCCCCTCTCATCTCACCCCCCCAATGTAAAGATGCCCCCCTCCCCCTCATCTTACCCCAATATATAGACACCTCCCCCCCCCTCCCCCCCTCGGTTTCTCATCTAACCCCCCCCCCAATATATAGATGTCCCCCTCCCCTTCTCATCTCACCCCCCCCCCCCCAATGTAAAGATGCCCCCCTCCCCCTCATCTTACCCCGATATATAGACACCCCCCCCCCCCCCCCTCGGTTTCTCATCTAACCCCCCCCCCAATATATAGACATCCCCCTCATCTCACCCCAATATATAGACACCCCCCCTCCCCCTCGTCTTCTCATCTCACCCCCCAATCTATAGACACCCCCCTCGTCTTCTCATCTCACCCCCCCAATATATAGATGCCCCCCCTCCCCCTCATCTCACCCCAATATATAGACACCCCCCCTCCCCCTCGTTTTTCTCATTTCACCCCCCCCCCCCCCCAATATATAGATGCCCCCCCCCCTCATCTCACCCCAATATATAAACACCCCCCCTCCCCCCTCGGTTTCTCATCTCACCCCCCCCCCAATATATAGACGTCCCCCTCCCCTTCTCATCTCACCCCCCCCCCAATATATAGATGCCCCTCTCCCCCTCGTCTCACCCCAATATATAGACACCCCCCTCCCCCTCGTCTTCTCATCTCACCCCCCCCCCCCCCCAATATATGGACGCCCCCCTCGTTTTCTCATCTCACCCCCCCCCCCCCCAATATATAGATAGATGCCCCCCCAACCAAACCCTCCCCCTCATCTCTCCCCCCCCAATATATAGATGCCCCCCCTCCCCCTCATCTCACCCCCCCCCCCAATATATAGATGCCCCCTGCCTCTCCCCCCTCATTTGTACATCTCACCCCCTATAGATGCCCCCTCCCCCTCATCTCACCCCCCAATATATAGATGCCCCCCAATTTATAGACACCAACCCTCCCCCTCATCTCACCCCCCCCAATATATAGACGCCCCCCTCATCTCACCCCCCCAATATATAGACACCCCCCTCCCCCTCTCATCTCACCTCCCCCCCCCCCCAATCTATAGACACACCCCCCTCGTCTTCTCATATCACCCCCCCAGATATATAGATGCCCCCCTGCCCCCTCCCCCTCATTTGCACATCTCACCCCCTATAGATGCCCCCTTCCCCCTAATCTCACCCCCTTCCCCAATATATAGATGCCCCCCTCCCCCCCCCCCCAATATATATGTGATCGCAGGACACCAATTCACCGCCAGAGAAAGTAAACCTCTGTATGGCGGGAATTGTCCCCCTCTGACCTCCAACAACCCCCCCACCCCACCCCCACCCCCGAGGACACCGAGATTTTCTATTGGTTCAACTACATGGACTTGTATCTTTATTTAACCTGATTCTATAACTTTGTAATTATATAAACTAAATACACACACCGGCCACTTTATTAGGCACACCTGTTCAGTCGCTCGGTAACACAAATTGCTAATCCGCCAATCACACGGCATTTCGGCATCTAGACGTGGTGAAGACGACTTGCTGAAGTTCAAACCGAGCCTCAGAATGGGGGAGAAGAAAGGGGATTGGTGGCAGACGGGCCGGTCTGAGTATTTCTGGGATTACAGAGAATGGCAGGAAAAAGAGAAAATATCCAGTGAGCGGGGGTTGTTTGGAGGAGAATGGGCTCCCAGCCACCCCCCCCCCCCCACACCGGGACCTGCACCTAGATAGCCCTCCCCCAGACCTGACCCGGAATATACATGCCCCTCCCCCCAGAATATACATACCCCTCCCCCCCCAGACCTGACCCGGAATATACATGCCCCTCCCCCCAGAATATACATACCCCTCCCCCCCAGACCTGACCCGGAATATACATGCACCTCCCCCAGACCTGCCCCGGAATATACATGCCCCTCCCCCCAGAATATACATACCCCTCCCCAAGACCTGCCCCGGCATATACATACCCCTCCCCCCCCCAGACCTGCCCCGGAATATACATACCCCTCCCCCAGAATATACATACCCCTCCCCCCCCCCCCCAAGACCTGCCCCGGGATATACATCCCCCCCCCCCCCCCCAAGACCTGCCCCGGCATATACATACCCCTCCCCCCCCCCCCCAGACCTGCCCCGGAATATACATACCCCTCCCCCCCAAGACCTGCCCCGGGATATACATACCCCTCCCCCCAAGACCTGCCCCCTGAAAAATACATACCCCCTCCCCCCCAAGACCTGCCCCGGGATATACATACCCCTCCCCCCAAGACCTGCCCCCTGAAAAATACATACCCCCTCCCCCCCCCCCCCCCCAAGACCTGCCCCGAAATATACATACCCCTCGCCCCAAGACCTGCCCCGGGAATATACATACCCCTCCCCCCCAAGACCTCCCCCGGAATATACATACCCCTCCCCCAAGTCCTGCCCCCTGAAAAATACATACCCCTCCCCCCCAAGACCTGCCCCGGGATATACATACCCCTCCCCCCCAAGACCTCCCCCGGAATATACATACCCCTCCCCCCAAGTCCTGCCCCTGAAAAATACATACCCCTCCCCCCCAAGACCTGCCCCGGGATATACATACCCCTCCCCCCAGAATATACATACCCCTCCCCCCCCCCCCCCAAGACCTGCCCCGGGATATACATACCCCCCCCCCCCCCAAGACCTGCCCCGGAATATACATACCCCTCCCCCCAAGTCCTGCCCCCTGAAAAATACATACCCCTCCCCCCCAAGACCTGCCCCGGCATATACATACCCCTCCCCCCCCCCCCAGACCTGCCCCGGAATATACATACCCCTCCCCCCAGAATATACATACCCCTCCCCCCCAAGACCTGCCCCGGGATATACATACCCCTCCCCCCAAGACCTGCCCCCTGAAAAATACATACCCCCTCCCCCCCAAGACCTGCCCCGGGATATACATACCCCTCCCCCCAAGACCTGCCCCCTGAAAAATACATACCCCCCCCCCCCCCCCCCCCCCCCAAGACCTGCCCCGAAATATACATACCCCTCGCCCCAAGACCTGCCCCGGGATATACATACCCCTCCCCCCCAATATACATACCCCTCCCCCCAAGTCCTGCCCCCTGAAAAATACATACCCCTCCCCCCCAAGACCTGCCCCGGGATATACATACCCCTCCCCCCCAAGACCTCCCCCGGAATATACATACCCCTCCCCCCAAGTCCTGCCCCCTGAAAAATACATACCCCTCCCCCCCAAGACCTGCCCCGGGATATACATACCCCTCCCCCCAGAATATACATACCCCTCCCCCCCCCCCCCCCAAGACCTGCCCCGGATATACATACACCCCCCCCCCCCCCCCCCCCCCCAAGACCTGCCCCGGAATATACATACCCCTCCCCCCAAGTCCTGCCCCCTGAAAAATACATACCCCTCCCCCCCAAGACCTGCCCCGGCATATACATACCCCTCCCCCCCCCCAGACCTGCCCCGGAATATACATACCCCTCCCCCCAGAATATACATACCCCTCCCCCCCAAGACCTGCCCCGGGATATACATACCCCTCCCCCCAAGACCTGCCCCCTGAAAAATACATACCCCCTCCCCCCCAAGACCTGCCCCGGGATATACATACCCCTCCCCCCAAGACCTGCCCCCTGAAAAATACATACCCCCTCCCCCCCCCCAAGACCTGCCCCGAAATATACATACCCCTCGCCCCAAGACCTGCCCCGGGATATACATACCCCTCCCCCCCAAGACCTCCCCCGGAATATACATACCCCTCCCCCCAAGTCCTGCCCCCTGAAAAATACATACCCCTCCCCCCCAAGACCTGCCCCGGGATATACATACCCCTCCCCCCCAAAGACCTCCCCCGGAATATACATACCCCTCCCCCCAAGTCCTGCCCCCTGAAAAATACATACCCCCTCCCCCCCAAGACCTGCCCCGGGATATACATACCCCTCCCCCCAAGACCTGCCCCGGGATATACATACCCCTCCCCCCAAGACCTGCCCCCTGAAAAATACATACCCCCTCCCCCCCAAGACCTGCCCCGAAATATACATACCCCCCCCCAAGACCTGCCCCGAAATATACATACCCCTCCCCCCAAGACCTCCCCCGGAATATACATACCCCTCCCCCCCAGACCTGCCCCGGCATATACATACCCCTCCCCCCCAGACCTGCCCCTTCACATACACCTCCCACCGCCCCAGAGCAGCCCCCTCCACCATAGGCAGCAGCCTAGTTTGCCTCTGTGATGAATATGGCGGACCCAGCTGTCATCTCCTCTCCAGCGACAAAACATTTCGCAGACTGCGGTTTGCACACAAACTCTTCCCTGGCACAGCCCACTGTAATCCGGCATCAGCCCGGAGAGGAGGGTGGGCACTGGGCACCACTCAGGGGGCAGCCATAATCACAGTAATTAATGCATTAATCAGTCCTGGCGCTCCGGCTTATTAGCAATCTGCCTGCTGTGCGCCGACTGCTCCGCCCTGCCGGAACCCTTCCATCGCCGCAACCGACTACCGGAACCCGGCGATGGAGGCA
Organism: Rana kukunoris; assembly: GCA_029574335.1. Taxonomy (NCBI): domain Eukaryota; kingdom Metazoa; phylum Chordata; class Amphibia; order Anura; family Ranidae; genus Rana; species Rana kukunoris. The sequence goes on along the minus strand of JAJQKJ010001816.1, from coordinate 47,352 downwards.
CTTCACAGCGAGCAAAGACCTCACCTTAAAGGGAACCTGTCAGGGAAGACACATGGGGGCCACCACTGATAAGAGTCAGGGGTGGGCAGAAGCGGGCAAAGAGTCAGGGGTGGGCAGAAGCGGGCAAAGAGTCAGGGGTGGGCAGAAGCGGGCAAAGAGTCAGGGGTGGGCAGAAGCGGGCAAAGAGTCAGGGGTGGGCAGAAGCGGGCAAAGAGTCAGGGGTGGGCAGAAGCGGGCAAAGAGTCAGGGATGGGCAGAACACGCCACAGAGGATTGAGAGTCCTACCACTCACGCCACCGACTCCACCCCTACCACTCACACCACCGACTCCACCCCCACCACTCACACCACCGACTCCACCCCCACCACTCACACCACCGACTCCACCCCCACCACTCACACCACCGACTCCACCCCCACCACTCACGCCACCGACTCACTCCACCCCACCACTCACACCACCGACTCCACCCCCACCACTCACGCCACCGACTCCACCCCCACCACTCACGCCACCGACTCCACCCCTACCACTCACACCACCGACTCCACCCCTACCACTCACACCACCGACTCCACCACCACCACTCACACCACCGACTCCACCACCACCACTCACACCACCGACCCCACCCCCACCACTCACACCACCGACTCCACCCCCACCACTCACACCACCACCGACTCCACCCCCACCACTCACACCACCGACTCCACCCCCACCACTCACACCACCGACTCCACCCCCCCACCACACACACTACACCACCGACTCCACCCCCACCACTCACACCACAGACTCCACCCCCACCACTCACACCACAGACTCCACCCCCACCACTCACACCACAGACTCCACCCCTACCACTCACACCACAGACTCCACCCCCACCACTCACACCACAGACTCCACCCCTACCACTCACACCACAGACTCCACCCCTACCACTCACACCACAGACTCCACCCCCCACTCACACCCACTCCACTCACACCACAGACTCCACCCCTACCACTCACACCACAGACTCACACCCACTCCACCCCTACCACTCACACCACAGACTCCACCCCTACCACTCACACCACAGACTCCACCCCTACCACTCACACCACAGACTCCACCCCTACCACTCACACCACAGACTCCACCCCTACCACTCACACCACAGACTCCACCCCTACCACTCACACCACAGACTCCACCCCTACCACTCACACCACAGACTCCACCCCTACCACTCACACCACAGACTCCACCCCTACCACTCACACCACAGACTCCACCCCTACCACTCACACCACAGACTACCACTCACACCACAGACTCCACCCCTACCACTCACACCACAGACTCCACCCCTACCACTCACACACACCAGACTCCACCCCTACCACTCACACCACAGACTCCACCCACTCACCACCACCGACTCCACCCCTACCACTCACACCACCGACTCCAACCACTCACACCACCGACCACCGACTCCACACCACTCACACCACCGACTCCACCCCTACCACTCACACCACCGACTCCACCCTACCACTCACACCACCGACTCACACTCCACCACCGACTCCACCCACTCACACCACCGACTCCACCCACCACTCACACCAGACTCCACCCCCACCACTCACACCACCTACCACTCACACCACAGACTCCACCCCTACCACTCACACCACAGACTCCACCCCACACCACTCACACCACAGACTCCACCCCTACCACTCACACCACAGACTCCACCCCTACCACTCACACCACAGACTCCACCCCTACCACTCACACCACAGACTCCACCCCTACCACTCACACCACAGACTCCACCCCTACCACTCACACCACAGACTCCACCCCTACCACTCACACCACAGACTCCACCCCTACCACTCACACCACAGACTCCACCCCTACCACTCACACCACAGACTCCACCCCTACCACTCACACACACAGACTCCACCCCTACCACTCACACCACAGACTCCACCCCTACCACTCACACCACAGACTCCACTCACTCACACCACCGACTCCTACCACTCACACCACAGACTCCACCCCTACCACTCACACCACAGACTCCACCCCTACCACTCACACCCAGACTCCACCCCTACCACTCACACCACAGACTCCACCCCTACCACTCACACCACAGACTCCACCCCTACCACTCACACCCACCGACTCCACCACTCACACCACAGACTCCACCCCTACCACTCACACCACAGACTCCACCCCTACCACTCACACCACACTCCACCCTACCACTCACACCACCGACTCCACCCCTACCACTCACACCACCGACTCCACCCCTACCACTCACACCACCGACTCCACCCCTACCACTCACACCACCGACTCCACCCCTACCACTCACACCACAGACTCCACCCCTACCACTCACACCACCGACTCCACCCCTACCACTCACACCACAGACTCCACCCCTACCACTCACACCACAGACTCCACCCCTACCACTCACACCACAGACTCCACCCCTACCACAGACTCCACCCCTACCACTCACACCACAGACTTTATTCCTTTGCGATCTCACCGCCATATTTCTCACACCATGGACTCCACTCACATCAGACCTCACTGCTATACTACTAATTTCATGGACTTCATTTATATGGGACCTCACAACCATACTCCACACCACTCATATGAGACCTCGCCGCCATACTAATACCATGGACTCCGCCGATATGGGACTTCACCTCCATATTTCTCACACCGTGGACTCCAGTCATGCGACACCTGCCCATCATATCACCTACATCATGGACTCCATTCCTTTGAGACCTTGCCACCATATTTCTAACACCATGGTCTCCACTCATATGAGACTTCAACCCAACCAGCCCAATGCCAACTTACCCAAACCCGTCGGGGAGTCCGGGCACGGAGGAACAGGCTTCTCGGTGATGGTCTGGTTGAGTTCCAGCTTGGCGCTGGGCGTGAAGACGTCCGTGGGGGAGGTGACAGCGGGGTAGGTGTGGGCGGTGCCATTGGGGCGGGAGAAGTTGTAGTAGGGGTGGACGCGGGAGGAGTTCCTGACGTTGAAGTGGCTGAAGAAGTCCAAGCGTTGAGCGTAGACATCGAAGTAGAGGATCATGATAATGACGAAGTGCACGAGGCAAAGCAGAAGGACGGCCTTACAGATCCTCTCTAGAGTGACGCCCAGCAGCAACCTGGTCATCTTCTGACGTGGGGGAGGTCAGGCCGGACACCATGTGACCCTGAGGGCTGGGAGTCCCGCGCCGCCCATATGAGGTGCTCGTCCTGCACGGGAGACAACAGGAGATCACATTAATATCGATACTTTGTATAGTAGTTACATTGTTATATTATAGTAGCTAGTCCAACATTTCCGACAGAGCCAACGCTGTGTGTATAGGAGTGTGTATGGAGGTTTTCTATTGGTTCAACTAGATGGGTGCCGTTTGGAAAAACTCGGAAATACTCAGTTCCTGAGCCTATCCGAGGTCAGCTGAGCTGTCCTTGGGCCTTTCCGTGCGTTCCCGAGTCTCTCCGGCACCGCCCCCCCCCCCCACCTCTGGCCACATGCGGTATTGCATGCCATTGAAATCAATGTGGAACCAATTATTTTAGTTTCCATTGACTTCTATGGGGAAACTCGCTTTGATATGCGAGTGCTTTGGATTACAAGCATTCTCCTGGAACGGATTGTGCTCGAAATCCGAGGTTCAACTGTACACTCACCGGCCACTTTATTAGGTACACCTGTTCAACACAAATTGCTAATCAGCCAATCACACGGCAGCAACTCAAGGCATTTAGGCAGCTAGGCGCAGTGAAGAGGACTTGCGGACGTTCAAACCGAGCCTCGGAATGTGGAATAAAGGGGATTGGATTAACTTTGAATGTGGCGTGGTTGTTGGTGGCAGACGGGCCGGTCTGAGTATTTCCGGCATTTTCACACACAACCATCTCTCGGGGGTTCACAGAGAATGTTGGGGAAAAAAAGAGAAAATATCCAGTAAGCGGCTGTTGTGCGGAGGAACTCTTCCTATCCATTAATAACGGGTAACCTTCGATTTTTCCCGCCATATATTAGGATGCACTGGCAGCCCATTCATTACACAAAACACCACAAAGAAGGGAAAGGGCTGCTGTTACGCACGCGGCGCTCTGTATCCGTCCATTTCCATGTTTTCTGGGTGGCACAGAGCACAGCGCAGGACATGGCCGTCTGGTCTCTCTAACCATTAACCGATTTTCCCATCGCCTCCTGTACGTCTACGTCGGCAGAACGGCACGGCTGCGCAAAGCAACGTACCTGTACGCAATTTTTCTATAGACAGTGTCTTATGAATGCAATTCTCCTGAGGAAGCTACTACTCGTGGTGAAACATGTTGAGAATTTCGTCAGCTTGTACACTGTTAATACTGTACGATGGATTTTATTCTATTTTTTTTTTTTAACAAAGAATTATTCTATTATTTTTTACATTTATAAATAAAAAAAAAATTTGATATAAATTTGCGTTATAATTTTTCACCTTAAAAATCCCAAATCTTCCAATTTTTTTTTCTTTATCAACTGTAAAGTATTATCAGCACATCCTGTTAATTAATAAATACATTTCTCTCCAACGAAACCGGTACGTTGCTTTGAACTTGCCGCCGGTGTCCCGCGATCCTGTCACGGAGCTGCAGAACGGGGGGAGAAGCCTTTGTCAACAAGGCATCTGCCTGTTCTGCCTAGTAACGGGACACTGACCATCTGCTCCCTGTCATCGGGAGCAGCGATTACCGTCGTGTTACTCGTAGCCACGCCCCCTAACAGTTAGAATCACTCCCTAGGAAACACGTAACCCCTTCCTTGCCCCCCCTAGTGTTTAACCCCTTTACTGCCAGTGTCATTTACACAGTAATCAGAGCATTTTTATAGCACTGATCGCTGTATAAATGACAATGGTCCACAAATAGCGTCAAAAATGTCCGCCATAACGTTGCAGTCATGATAAAAAAAATTATATATTATAATAAAATTATAATTATATATATATAAAATCGCCGTCATTGCTAGTAAAAAAAAAAAACAATAAAAATGCCATAAAACTATCCCCTATTTTGTAGACGCTGTAAAACTTGTGCGCAAACCAATCAATAGGATTGTCCCGATACCACTTTTTTAGGACCGAGTACAAGTACCGATACTTTTTTTAAATGTTTCCCCAAATGCAGCCATGTCCCCCATAGTGCAGCCATGTCCCCCCACATATTGCAGCCATGTATGTCCCCCTAGTGCAGCCATGCATGTCCCCCACATATGCAGCCATGCCCTGTCCCCCACATATGCAGCCATGTCCCCCACATATTGCAGCCATGTATGTCCCCCCATGTATCTCCCCCACATATTGCCATGCCCCCCCCCCCCCTACCTGATGATGAAGCGGCCGCCGCCGCCGTATATACAAAGCCGCCGCCGTGCCTTTCAATAGCTATTTTCCCTGCCGCGCGCCATGTTAAGGACAGATCCGAGCAAGGGGGAGTGTCTATACACGCGCAGCGGGAAAACAGCTATTCAAAAGGTGCCTATAATGTTCGCGGCGGCGGCGGCAGCAGCTTTGTATATACGGCGGCGGGGTCGGATTCGCTTATGCGGCGTTGGCGGCGCGGGGGGGGAAGTATTCTATTTGGGTATCGGGGGTATTTGCGGGAGTACAAGTACTCTCGCAAAAATACTCGGTATCGGGACAACCCTACCAATCAATAAACACTTATTGCGATTTTTTATTTTTTTTTCAAAAAATATGTAGAAGCATACGTATCGGCCTAAACTGAGGAAAAACATTTTTTATATATTTTTGAAGGGATTTTTATTATAGCAAACAGTAAAAAATATTGCTTTTTTTTTTTTTTTCTTCAAAATTGTCGCTCTTTTTTTTGTTTATAGCACAAAAAAAGAAAAAGAAACGCAGAGGTGATCAAATACCACCAAAAAAAAAAATCTCTATTTGTGGGGGAAAAAAAAAGGATGCCAATTTTGTTTGGGTACAATGTCGCACGACCGCACAATTGTCAGTTAAAGTGACGCAGCGCCAGTGATATTTACACAGTAATCGGTGCATTTTTATAGCACTGAGCGCTGTATAAATGCCAATGGTCCCAATATAGTGTCAAAAGTGTTCCGACCTGTCCGCCGCAATCACACAGTCATGATAAAAAAAAAAAAAAACACAAAAAAAACCCCACAAACACGCAGATTGCCGCCATTACTCTTAAAAAAATAATAATAACAACAACAATAAAAAAAATGCGATTAAACTATCCCCCATTTTGTAGACGCTATAACTTTTGCACAAAATCAATATACGCTTACGTTTTTAACAAAAATATGTAGAAAAATACGTATCAGCCTAAGCTGAGGAAAACATTTTTTATATATTTTTGGGGATCATTATTATAGCAAAAATTATAATTTTATATATATATATATATATATCCTAAACTGAGGAAACTTTTTTTTTTTTATATTTTTGGGGGATATTTATTATAGCAAAAAGTAAAAAAAAAATTACAGTATATATTTATATCGATATATACATATATATATATACACACACACACAGTAATTTTTTTTACTTTTTGCTATAATAAATATCCCCCCCCCAAAAAAAAAAAATGTTTCCTCAGTTTAGTTATAAAAAAAACTAATTTTTTTATATATGGATACATATTCTTCTATATAGAGTGACAATTTAAAAAAAGAAATAAAAAATTGTCACTCTATATAGAAGAATATGTATCAATATATAAAAAAAAATGGTTTATATATTTTTGGGGGATATTTATTATAGCTAAAGGTAAAAAATATTGAATTTTTTCAAAATTGTCGCTCTATTCTTGTTTATCGCGCAGAAAAAAAAAAAAAAAACACAGAGGCGATCAAATACCACCAAAATAAATCTGTACTTGTGGAAAAAAAAGGACGTCAATTTTTTTTGGGAGCCACGTCGCACGACCGCGCAATTGTCAGTTAAAGCGACGCAGCGCCGAATCGCAAAAAGTGCTCTGGTCTTTGGGCAGCCACATGGTTCCGGGGCTGAAGTGGTTAACCCTGCGGCAGAGGACTAGAAGCTCCCCCTGCTTATGTTTCCCTGCAGACAGGCTGGGAGAGAGCCGGGTCATGTGACAGCTGGATATCCAATAGGAAAAAAGGGACTTCAAATTTTTAATTTTTTATTAAAATAATTACATTCATAATAATAGAAGGAATAGAAAAGAATGATGTACATTGCGCAGCGGGGGTGTTTAGTATCACTTTAAAGCGGCCCAATCACTTTGAACGGGTTTATCACGAGCCTCATGACACGAAGACGCGCCGCACTATTTTTGGCCAATGCAGGTCCCCCAGCGCGGCGCAACTCACATCTGTGCCCTAAAAGGGGCCGGACCCCCCGCCAGTACAGCTAGATCCCGAACGTCATTACTCCACAAAAGTGACATCAGGGGCCCCTAGAAAAATTGATCCCGAAGTCAGGAGGACAGGAATGAAGAATGGCGACGAGAGCTCTGCGTCGATCGTTTACAGGAGATAATTGGTCCCCGCGGGGGGGATGTGAGCGGAGCCCCCAACCTGGAAACGAGTGCAAAATATCCCCTATTTTGTAGACGGTATAACTTTTATCAATAATACGCGAATTGCGATTTTTTTTTTTTGGGGATATTTATTATAGCAAAAAGTAAAAAAATATTGCCATTTTTTCCCAAAATTTTCGCTCTACTTTTGTTTATAGCGCAAAAAAAAAAAAACACGGAGGTGATCAAATACCACCAAAATAAATCTCTATTTGTGGGGAGAAAAGAAGTCAATTTTGTTTGGGAGCCGCGTCGCACGACCGCGCAATTGTCAGTTATAAAGCGACACATCGCCAAATCGCAAAAAGTGCTCTGGTCTTTGGCCAGCCAAATGGTCCGGGGGGCTGAAGTTGTGAATTCATTTGCAAAGATTTCAAACAAACTTCTCTCACGCTGCCATGATGGGGGATGGTTTGTAGAATTTGGGAGGAAAATAATGAATTGAATCCATTTTGGAATGAGGCTGTGACATTACAACATGTGGAAAAAGTGAAGCGCTGCGAATACTTCCCGGATCGCTCTGTAACCTTCTTGTTTTAGGTATTTTAATATTTTATATTATAGAGTGATAATATTCAGTGTTTGTACAGATATTGGGGGGCACTGTGGGGTTTGAAGGTCACTTTATTATACATGTTTATTGAGAGAAATGTCCGGATGGCAACCCCCTTTTTTTTGTAAGGGGCCCCGGAGGTCCCCAGTCCCCTGAATGGCAACCCCCCCCTTTTTTGTAAGGGGCCCCGGAGGTCCCCAGTGCCCTGGATGGCAACCCCCCACCCTTTTATAAAACCCCCTTTTTTTCTAAGAGGCCCCGGAGGTCCCCAGTCCCCTGAATGGCAACCCCCCCTTTTTTGTAAGGGGCCCCGGAGGTCCCCAGTCCCCTGAATGGCAACCCCCCCCTTTTTTGTAAGGGGCCCCGGAGGTCCCCAGTGCCCTGAATGGCAACCCCCCCTTTTTTTGTAAGGGGCCCAGGAGGTCCCCAGTGCCCTGGATGGCAACCCCCCACCCTTTAATAAAACCCCCTTTTTTTCTAAGAGGCCCCGGAGGTCCCCAGTGCCCTGGATGGCAACCCCCCCCCCCTTTTAATAAAACCCCCTTTTTTTCTAAGAGGCCCCGGAGGTCTCCAGTGCCCTGGATGGCAACCCCCCCCCCCCTTTTATAAAACCTCCTTTTTTTCTAAGAGGCCCCGGAGGTCTCCAGTGCCCTGGATGGCAACCCCCCCCCCTTTTATAAAACCCCCTTTTTTTTTATTAAAGAGCCCACAGGTCCCCAGATCTCCAGGTGGCAACCCCCACCCCTTTCTTTTTTTTTTATAAAAAACAAATACATTTTTATTATATATATATATATATTATATATATATATATATATATATATATATATATATATATATATATATATATATATATATATATATATATATATATATATATATATATATATATATATAATTAACCCTTTCCTTACCGCGTCATTGTGAAACCCCTCCTCGATCCAGGAGAACGTCATATGACGTCCTTTGTTCACTGTCAGCGGCGAGGAGACCAATGTGTGTTCCCAGTACAGAGGAACACATATCGGTCTCCTCCCCCCGTGAGTCCCCTCCCCCTACAGTTAGAACACACTTTAGGGAACATTTTAACCCCTTCAGCGCCCCCCTAGTATCAACCCCTTCCCTGCCAGTCACATGTACACAGTAATCAGTGCAGTTTTATGGCACTAATCGCTGTGTAAATGTGAATGGTCCCAAAAACGTGTCAAAAATGTCGCTGCAATGTCACGGTCACAAAAAAAAAAAAAAAAAAGCAGATCGCCGCCATTTAGTAAAAAAAAAAAAAAAAAAAAAAGATGCCATAAATCTATCACCTATTGTGTAGACGCTATAACTTTTGCGCAAACCAATCAATATACAATTATTGCGTTTTTTTTTTTTTTTTTTTTTTTTACCAAAAATACGTAGAACAATACGTAACGGTCTAAACTGAGGGGAAAAAAAAGTATTTAAAAAAAAAAAAAAAAAAGTGTTATTTATTAAATAAAAAAATTAAAAATAGTGTTTTTTTTTTTAAATTGTCGCTCTTCTTTTGTTTATAGCGCAAAAAATAAAAATACTGCAGAGGTGATCAAATACCACCAAAAGAAATCTCTATTTGTGGGGGAAAAAAAACAAAGATTTAATTTGGGTACGGTGTTGCATGACAGCGCAATTGTCATTCAAAATGCAACAGCGCTGAAAACTAAAAAAATTGGTCTGGGCAGGAAGGGGGTTATAATGCCCTGTATGGAAGGGGTTAATAAAAATAAATACATTTTTTTTTTCTTTTTAATGGCCCAGAGGTCCCCAGGGCCCCCTCCTTTTTTTTTATACATTTTGTTTTTATTAAAGGGCCCAGAGGTCCCCAGGGATGGCTACCCCCCCCCCCTTTTTTTTTCTCTTGTAAGGGGCCCAGAGGCCCCCCCCCCCCAATCCGTTTCTCAACTGACGGCCCCCTCCGCTTCTCAATTCGCGACACCCCCGCCCCCCAGTTCTCTGCTCCAGGGGGCCCATGCCTGAAGCTGCTCCAGGGGGCCCACGCCTGAAGCTGCTCCAGGGGGCCCACGCCTGAAGCTGCTCCAGGGGGCCCCATAATTCCTGGTAATATAAATGAGAGAGAAACACCCTACAGGACATGGACGGGACATCAGATTCCCTCCGGATAAAACAACAGGGATGTTCAGCCAGAACAAGACGCGGTAACCAAAAAAAAAAAAAAGAAAGGTAAAGAGGAGGGACAATAGATGGAAAGGCACAGATGAAGAGGGGGGGGGGTAAAAGGAGGGAAGAGAGGGAAGAGGGGAAAGGGGTCCCGACCCCGGAGCTGGATTCACCTTCAACATGCTAAGCCAATAAAAATGTAAAATGCCTAAAAACACACGGTACAGTGAGCACTAGGAAGAGTTTTTTTTTTTTAAAGCAGCTCGACTAGGAGATGACAAAAAACTCACATAGACATGAATACAAAAAAAATGGTAAATGGGATAAATAAATAATATTTATATTAATAATTTTAAAAATAATTAATAATAAAATAAACAATTATAAATAAAATATAAAAACGTGCCGTACTCAACAATAAAAAATGATATTACAATGTTTTTACTGATGAAAAATGGTCATATACAGCGCCTTGAAAAAGTATTCATTCCCCTTTACAGAAATGTATTTTATTGGGATTTTATGTGAGAGACACAAAGTGTCACGTAATTGTGAAGTGGAAGGAAAATTATACAAATAAATCTGTGAAAAGTGTGGGGGGAGGGGCATTTGTATGGCGCCCCCCGGAGTCAATACTTTGTAGAACCCCCTTTCTCTACAAGTCTTTTTGGGGGTGTCTCTCCCAGCTTTGCACACCTAGAGAGGGACATTTCTGCCCATTTTTCTTCTCTGTAAAATATCTCTGTCTCTGTCAGATTGGATGGAGAGCGTCTGTGATCAGCATGTCATGTCCACAGATTCTCAATGGGATTTAGGTCTGGACTGTGACTGGACCATTCTAACACATGAATAGGCTTTGATCTAAACCATTCCATTGTAGCTCTGGCTGTACTTTAGGGTCGTTGTTCTGCTGGAAGGTGAACCCCCCTCCCCCCCCCCCCGGTCTCAAGTCTTTTGCAGGTTTTCTTCTAAGATTGTCCTGTATTTGTCTTCATCCACCTTCCCATCAACTCTGACCAGCTTCCCTGTCCCTGCTGAAGAAAAGCATCCCCATCACATGATGCGGCCACCACCATGTTTCACGGTGGGGATGGTGTGTTCAGGGTGATGTGCAGTGTTAGTTTTTCCCCCACACAGCATTTTACTTTTAGGCCAAAAAGTTTGGTTTTTGGTCTCATCTGTAATAGGGTTGTCCCGATACCAGTATCGGTATCGGTATCGGGACCGATACCGAGTATTTGCGGGAGTACTTGTACTCCCACAAATACCCCCGATACCTAAATAGAATGCTCCCCCGCCGCCGCCGCATACCGCAAAGCCGCCGCCGCATACATCCCCCTGCATTACAAGCTTTCGTTTGAATACTTGTAATGCCCGCCGCGCCATGTATAGACACTCCCCTTCTCTGGATTGGATGGATCTGTCCAATCCCGAGCAAGGGGGAGTGTCTATGCACGGATCCGTCCAATCCCGAGAAGGGGGGTGTCTATACATGGCGCGGCAGGCATTACAAGTATTCAAACGAAAGCTTGTAATGCAGGGGGATTAACACGGCGGTATCATATCGACTACAACAGGTATGGGGGGGGACATACATGGCTGCAATATGGGGGGGGGGGGACATACATGGCTGCAATATGTGTGGGGGGACATGGCTGCAATATATGTGGGGGGGACATGGCTGCAATATATGTGGGGGGGACATGGCTGCAATATATGTGGGGGGGACATGGCTGCAATATATGGGGGGGGACATGGCTGCAATATATGGGGGGGGACATGGCTGCAATAAATGTGGGGGGGACATGGCTGCAATATATGTGGGGGGGACATGGCTGCAATATATGTGGGGGGGACATGGCTGCAATATATGTGGGGGGGACATGGCTGCAATATATGTGGGGGGGACATGGCTGCAATATATGTGGGGGGGACATGGCTGCAATATATGTGGGGGGGACATGGCTGCAATATATGTGGGGGGGGACATGGCTGCAATATATGTGGGGGGGACATGGCTGCAATATATGTGGGGGGGACATGGCTGCAATATATGTGGGGGGACATGGCTGCATTTGGGGACACATCTTAAAAAAGTATCGGTATTCGGTATCAGCGAGTACATGAAAAAAAGTATCGGTACTTGTACTCGGTAGGGTTGTCCCGATACCACTTTTTTAGGACCGAGTACAAGTACCGATACTTTTTTCCATGTACTCGCCGATACCGAATACCGATACTTTTTCCCATGTACTCGCTGATACCGAATACCGATACTTTTTCCCATGTACTCGCTGATACCGAATACCGATACTTTTTCCCATGTACTCGCCGATACCGAATACCGATACTTTTTTTAAATGTCATGTGACAGTTTTCAATCCACAATACAGACTAAGGATATTTTCTTTAGAATTATGAAGAACTCTAACTCAAGACATTATAAAAGAATAAAAAAGAGTAAAAATGAATAAAAACGTTTTATTTTCTTGTCACGCAGTAGTAAAAAACTCAAAGAATTTTCACAGAACATGTTGATAAATACAAAAAAAGTATTCTTTTTAGGTATCGGGAGCATTTGCGCGAGTACAAGTACTCCCGAAAATACTCGGTATCGGTATCTGGACAACCCTAGTACTCGGTCCTAAAAAAAGTGGTATCGGGACAACCCTAATTTGTAATGATGAATTTGTAGTACAGATTGGATTTGCCTTTAGTAAATAAACCTTATTGTGTTTTGCCAAAAAAAAAAAAAAGACAAACGCTCCTAAACTTCAATTTACACATATAATACAGCTTCTAACCGTTTGTCTTTTGTTTGTTTCTTTCTAATTCATTAAAGTGTATTTAACCACTTAAGGACCGCCTCCTGCACATTTACGCCAGCAGAATGGCACGGCTGGGCACATCCATGTACAGGTACGTCCCCTTTAAGTGCCCAGCCGTGGGGGGGAACTCGGTCCGAAACTCCGTGAACGCGCCCGTGGGAACCCGCGATCGGTCACAGGAGCTGAAGAACGGGGAGAGGTGAGTGTAAACACAGCTTCCCCGCTCTTCACAGTGGTCAGTGATTGTCTGCTCCCTGATATAGGGAAAGGCGATCAGTGATGTCACACATCCAGCCCCGCCCCCCTACAGTTAGAAACACTAATGAGGTCACACTTAACCCCTACAGCGCCCCCTTGTGGTTAACTCCTAAACTGCAATTGTCATTTTCACAGTCATTTTTATAGCACTTTTTGCTGTGAAAATTACAATGGTCCCAAAAATGTGTCAAAAATTGTCCGCCATAATGTTGCAGGCAGGAAAAAAAATAATAAAAAAAAATAAAATAAAAAAAATAAAAAAAAAATCACTGATCGCCGCCATTAGTAGTAAAAATTAATTTAAAAAAAAATACCATAAAAACTATCCCCTATTTTGTAAACGCCATAAATGTTGCGCAAACCAACCGATAAACGCTTATTGTGATTGTTTTTACAAAAAATAGGTAGAAGAATACGTATCGCCTTAAACGGAGGAAAAAACAAAAACGTTTTTTTTTATCTATTTTTTGGGGGATATTTATTATAGAAAAAAGTAAAAAATATATTTTTTTTTCCCCCAAATTGTCGCTCTGTTTTTGTTTATAGCGCAAAAAAAATGCAGAGGTGATCAAATACCACCAAAAGAAAGCTCTATTTGTGGAGGGAAAAGGACGCCAATTTTGTTTGGGAGCCGCGTCGCACGACCGCGCGATTGGTCAGTTAAAGCGACGCAGCGCCGAATCGCAAAAACTGGCCAGATCCTTTACCTGCATAATGGTCCGGGTCTTACGTGGTTAAAGTACGTTTGAAAAACCACTACACAAAATACCATGCGACACAGAAAAAATTTTCATCGCCATTTTATTCCCTAGGGTCTCTGCTAAATAAAAATATATACAGTATTTGGGGGTTAAAAGTAATTTTCTAGCAAAAAATACTAGCAGTTTAAAACAAAAGCGGCTTGTACGCCAGTGGACGATCCGCTGAATATGTATTTTCTATATATGACCATTGACACTATTAGGATCCGAACATTCCGCGTGGGGGGGGGGGGCCCCGGGGTCACCTTTAATGTCCCCATTACAAATATTCTCCGGCAATCAGAAAACATTTCCTGGAGTGGGTGAAGGGAAAGCAGAGCCCCCCATGAATCCTCCTCCTCCTCCTCCAACCATCTCACTAATCATTGAATTGCGGGGCCCGAGACGTCAGGCCCGGCTCCCCTTCCTATGAAATGATGCGGCGGGCCCGTGCGCTAACAATCAAGAGCGGGAAATAAATCCTTCTAATGAGACATTATGTCACAGCGGGACAATGCCACGAGACGCCGACAATGGCGAGCCCGCCGACACCGAAGCATTACACCCCTAAATCACGCCTGTCAGAGGTGATTGGCGTCATTGTGTGCGACAGCTAGCGTGTAATCTTACACTTACACACGTGCAGATTATTCCTAATGTGATGAAATGACAGAATACTAAAAACGGAGGGACCGGCGCAGAAAATTCCGACACAGGGAGATTTACCCGGAGAGACGATACATCATGCCGGGGGATAATGAAAGCAGCAAAATAAAAGAGGAGGATAGAAATTAAACAAAATATCTAAATTGTATAAAAGGATATAAAGAAGACATAACGTGTAATATCTAATTATATATAGGGATAGAAAAGATAAACATCCCATGACCTGGATCTAGGAGACCAACTATTACCATGGGCATAGCATGGGGGGTTGCAGGGGTCACAATCGCAACCCTGCCCCTAGCTCAAGGGGGTCCCTGAAGCCTCCCTGTCATATTATCATATCCTCCACAAATTCCAGCTCTAATCTGCTCTAGGGCCCACAAGCGTCAAGCTACGCCTCTGACTACTACTAGATATCCCATGACCTGGATCCATGAGATCAACTACTACTAGATATCCCATGACCTGGATCCATGAGACCAACTACTACTAGATATCCCATGACCTGGATCCATGAGACCAACTACTCCTAGATATCCTATGACCTGGATCCATGAGACCAACTACTACTAGATCTCCCATGACCTGGATCTGAGAGACCAACTACTACTAGATATCCCATGACCTGGATCCATGAGACCAACTACTACTAGATATCCCATAACCTGGATCCATGAGACCAACCACTACTAGATATCCCATGACCTGGATCCATGAGACCAACTACTACTAGATATCCCATAACCTGGATCCATGAGACCAACCACTACTAGATATCCCATGACCTGGATCCATGAGACCAACTACTACTAGATATCCCATGACCTGGATCCATGAGACCAACTACTCCTAGATATCCTATGACCTGGATCCATGAGACCAACTACTACTAGATATCCTATGACCTGGATCCATGAGACCAACTACTACTAGATATCCTATGACCTGGATCCATGAGACCAACTACCACTAGATCTCCCATGACCTGGATCCATGAGACCAACTACTACTAGATCTCCCATGACCTGGATCCATGAGACCAACTACTACTAGATATCCTATGACCTGGATCCATGAGACCAACTACTACTAGATATCCCATGACCTGGATCTGAGAGACCAACTACTACTAGATATAGCATGACCTGGATCCATGAGACCAACTACTACTAGATATAGCATGACCTGGAACCATGAGACCAACCACTACTAGATATCCCATGACCTGGATCCATGAGACCAACTACTACTAGATATCCCATGACCTGGATCCATGAGACCAACTACTACTAGATATCCTATGACCTGGATCCACGAGACCAACTACTACTAGATATCCCATGACCTGGATCCATGGGACCAACCACTACTAGATATCCCATGACCTGGATCCATGAGACCAACTACCACTAGATCTCCCATGACCTGGATCCATAAGACCAACTACTACTAGATCTCCCATGACCTGGATCCATGAGACCAACTACTACTAGATATAGCATGACCTGGATCCATGAGACCAACTACCACTAGATCTCCCATGACCTGGATCCATAAGACCAACTACTACTAGATCTCCCATGACCTGGATCCATGAGACCAACTACTACTAGATATAGCATGACCTGGAACCATGAGACCAACTACTACTAGATATCCTATGACCTGGATCCATGAGACCAACTACTACTAGATATCCCATGACCTGGATCCATGAGACCAACTGCTACTAGATATCCCCATGACCTGGATCCACAAGACCAACTGCTACTAGATATCCCATGACCTGGATCCATTAGACCAACTACTACTAGATATCCCATAACCTGGATCCATGAGACCAACTACTACTAGATATCCCATGACCTGGATCCATGAGACCAACTATTACTAGATCTCCCATGACCTGGATCTGAGAGACCAACTACTACTAGATATCCCATGACCTGGATCCACAAGACCAACTGCTACTAGATATACCATGACCTGGATCCATGAGACCAACTACTACTAGATATCCCATGACCTGGATCCATGAGACCAACTACTACTAGATATCCCATGACCTGGATCCATGAGACCAACTGCTACTAGATATCCCATGACCTGGATCCACAAGACCAACTGCTACTAGATATCCCCATGACCTGGATCCACAAGACCAACTGCTACTAGATATAGCATGACCTGGATCCATGAGACCAACTACTACTAGATATCCCATAACCTGGATCCATGAGACCAACAACTACTAGATATCCCATGACCTGGATCCATGAGACCAACTACTACTAGATCTCCCATGACCTGGATCCATGAGACCAACTACTACTAGATCTCCCATGACCTGGATCCATGAGACCAAATACTACTAGATCTCCCATGACCTGGATCCATGAGACCAACTACTACTAGATATAGCATGACCTGGATCCATGAGACCAACTACTACTACTAGATATCCTATGACCTGGATCCATGAGACCAACTACTACTAGATATCCCCATGACCTGGATCCATGAGACCAACTACTACTAGATATCCCATGACCTGGATCCATGAGACCAACTGCTACTAGATATCCCCATGACCTGGATCCACAAGACCAACTGCTACTAGATCTCCCATGACCTGGATCCACAAGACCAACTGCTACTAGATATACCATGGCCTGGATCCATGAGACCAACTACTACTAGATATAGCATGACCTGGATCCATGAGACCAACTACTACTAGATATCCTATGACCTGGATCCACAAGACCAACTGCTACTAGATATACCATGGCCTGGATCCATTAGACCAACTACTACTAGATATCCCATAACCTGGATCCATGAGACCAACTACTACTAGATATCCCATGACCTGGATCCATGAGACCAACTATTACTAGATCTCCCATGACCTGGATCTGAGAGACCAACTACTACTAGATATCCCATGACCTGGATCCACAAGACCAACTGCTACTAGATATACCATGACCTGGATCCATGAGACCAACTACTACTAGATATCCCATGACCTGGATCCATGAGACCAACTACTACTAGATATCCCATGACCTGGATCCATGAGACCAACTGCTACTAGATATCCCATGACCTGGATCCACAAGACCAACTGCTACTAGATATCCCCATGACCTGGATCCACAAGACCAACTGCTACTAGATATAGCATGACCTGGATCCATGAGACCAACTACTACTAGATATCCCATAACCTGGATCCATGAGACCAACAACTACTAGATATCCCATGACCTGGATCCATGAGACCAACTACTACTAGATCTCCCATGACCTGGATCCATGAGACCAACTACTACTAGATCTCCCATGACCTGGATCCATGAGACCAAATACTACTAGATCTCCCATGACCTGGATCCATGAGACCAACTACTACTAGATATAGCATGACCTGGATCCATGAGACCAACTACTACTACTAGATATCCTATGACCTGGATCCATGAGACCAACTACTACTAGATATCCCCATGACCTGGATCCATGAGACCAACTACTACTAGATATCCCATGACCTGGATCCATGAGACCAACTGCTACTAGATATCCCCATGACCTGGATCCACAAGACCAACTGCTACTAGATCTCCCATGACCTGGATCCACAAGACCAACTGCTACTAGATATACCATGGCCTGGATCCATGAGACCAACTACTACTAGATATAGCATGACCTGGATCCATGAGACCAACTACTACTAGATATCCTATGACCTGGATCCACAAGACCAACTGCTACTAGATATACCATGGCCTGGATCCATGAGACCAACTACTACTAGATATCCCATGACCTGGATCCACAAGACCAACTGCTACTAGATATACCATGGCCTGGATCCATGAGACCAACTACTACTAGATATCCCATGACCTGGATCCACAAGACCAACTGCTACTAGATATACCATGACCTGGATTCATGAGACTAACTGCTACTAGATATAGCATGACCTGGATCCACAAGACCAACTACTACTAGATATCCCATGACCTGGATCCACAAGACCAACTACTACTAGATATCCCATGACCTGGATCCATGAGACCAACTACTACTAGATATCCCATGACCTGGATCCATGAGACCAACTACTACTAGATATCCCATGACCTGGATCCATGAGACCAACTACTACTAGATATCCCATGACCTGGATCCATGAGACCAACTCTTACTAGATATCCCATCACCTGGATCTATTGGAACTTTTCCTCATGCATGGAAATTATAAATCCCTAAAGTTTTTTATTGTAAAGTTTGATATTTTATAACAAATGTAAAAAGAAAAAAAGTCATAGTAAAGAACAAACGTTATGTCTTGACTTCACATTAGGTTCCCCGGTGATCTCCAGACCCCAAAACACCAACCCAGATCTGCAGTAAAAGCTCCCCCCACACAGCGTGTCCTACAACGGCCTGACACCGATATCTCTGTGTATAGAGGGACCCCACGAGGAACGCCGCGGCGCCACCACTCAGAAAAGTCTCATCTTCCTCCGGGAAGACAAAGGAAGGAGGTGACCGGAGACGTTCAGGACATTATTATATCATGAGGGTAACCGGAGCCGAGGAAAACTTCCAGACTGGAAGCGACATTCGAACCTTTCTTAGGAGATCGCCAACTTTCCTGCAAGTCCTTCTTAATTCACCGACCCCAGATAATTGTATGAGGGAGCATTTCAGTATCAGCATCAGCCACAAAGAAACACCCAGGAAAAATAGTCTGTACACACGCTGTGCCCCATTATGAGAGGTTCCCACCATCCCTGTGCTGAGTTCCCAGGTCTGTACACCCGCTGTGCCCATTATGAGGGGTTCCCACCATCCCTGTGCTGAGTTCCCGGGTCTGTACACCCCGCTGTGCCCCATTATGAGAGGTTCCCACCATCCCTGTGCTGAGTTCCCAGGTCTGTACACCCGCTGTGCCCACTATGAGGGGTTCCCACCATCCCTGTGCTGAGTTCCCGGGTCTGTACACCCGCTGTGCCCATTATGAGGGGTTCCCACCATCCCTGTGCCGAGTTCCCAGGTCTGTACACCCGCTGTGCCCATTATGAGGGGTTCCCACCATCCCTGTGCTGAGTTCCCAGGTCTGTACACCCGCTGTGCCCATTATGAGGGGTTCCCACCATCCCTGTGCTGATTTCCCGGGTCTGTACACCCGCTGTGCCCATTATGAGGGGTTCCCTCCATCCCTGTGCCGAGTTCCCGGGTCTGTACACCCGCTGTGCCCATTATGAGGGGTTCCCTCCATCTCTGTGCTGAGTTCCTGGGTCTGTACACCCGCTGTGCCCATTATGAGGGGTTCCCTCCATCCCTGTGCTGAGTTCCCTGGTCTGTACACCCGCTGTGCCCATTATGAGGGGTTCCCACCATCCCTGTGCCGAGTTCCCGGGTCTGTACACCCGCTGTGCCCATTATGAGGGGTTCCCTCCATCTCTGTGCTGAGTTCCTGGGTCTGTACACCCGCTGTGCCCATTATGAGGGGTTCCCTCCATCCCTGTGCTGAGTTCCCTGGTCTGTACACCCGCTGTGCCCATTATGAGGGGTTCCCACCATCCCTGTGCCGAGTTCCCTGGTCTGTACACCCACTGTGCCCATTATGAGGGGTTCCCACCATCCCTGTGCTGAGTTCCCAGGTCTGTACACCCGCTGTGCCCATTATGAGGGGTTCCCACCATCCCTGTGCTGATTTCCCGGGTCTGTACACCCGCTGTGCCCATTATGAGGGGTTCCCTCCATCCCTGTGCCGAGTTCCCGGGTCTGTACACCCGCTGTGCCCATTATGAGGGGTTCCCTCCATCTCTGTGCTGAGTTCCTGGGTCTGTACACCCGCTGTGCCCATTATGAGGGGTTCCCTCCATCTCTGTGCCGAGTTCCTGGGTCTGTACACCCGCTGTGCCCATTATGAGGGGTTCCCTCCATCTCTGTGCTGAGTTCCCAGGTCTGTACACCCGCTGTGCCCATTATGAGGGGTTCCCACCATCCCTGTGCTGAGTTCCCGGGTCTGTACACCCGCTGTGCCCATTATGAGGGGTTCCCACCATCCCTGTGCTGAGTTCCTGGGTCTGTACACCCGCTGTGCCCATTATGAGGGGTTCCCTCCATCTCTGTGCTGAGTTCCTGGGTCTGTACACCCGCTGTGCCCATTATGAGGGGTTCCCACCATCCCTGTGCTGAGTTCCTGGGTCTGTACACCCGCTGTGCCCATTATGAGGTTCGTGCACTACGTTGATGCAACTCGAGTGCCAGAGAGTTGCATCAAGGTCAGACAGTTAATTTTTTAGCCCGCCCAATAAAAGCAAAATGCATCAAAAACGCATGGTCAAAAGTGTGCCAGTAAAAACACATCAACCACAACCGAAATAGATGTCAACCTAGCCTTAAAACACACTGGGTGTGCGATCCGCTGTGGGTGTCAATATAATCCTAAAGGCACCTCAAAAAACAAAAAGCTGGAAAATTTCAAAAATTGTGACAAAAAAAATGACGACTTCAAAAAAACTTGCCCTGTCTCTGACTAAAGGGATCATTTTAAGGGGTATCTGTACTGTCCGGGCATTTTTGGGTCTAAAGAAATGAGATCGGCCGTCAGGACTGATTGATTTTCAGATTTTTATCTCATAGTTTGTGGATTCCATAACTTTCCTACAGATAAATAATGAACACGCATTTGGGGGATTTTCACCAAAGAAATAAAGCAGAATACATTTTGGCCGAAATTCATGAATAAATATTATTTGCAAAATTAAGGGTAATAACAGGTCACACGTTTGCTTGCATCCTAATATCTTCCAAGTGCTGCAGACCAGCAGTTGACTGTAGTACACACGGAGCGGAGAGGACACAGATGGGGCTGCATGGAGTGTGTAGGAAAATATAGGAATTTAGGACGTGGATTTGACTTCATTCACACTTGTGCAACTTTAAAATCGTGCAATTTTCATGGCGAAATTTACAATGAGACATTACTGAGATGTTGGATCAATGTGACTTTGACCAATGATAACATACATGGTTTGACACCATTCATTTTCCTGCCGCAGTGATTTCCTGTTCCTCTTTAGGGTTATGGTTAGTGTTAGGTTTAGGGCTGGAGTTATAACTAGGGTTAGGGTTATGGCTAGGATTAGGTTGGATTTATGGCTGGGGTTAGGGCTAATGTGAAGTTGTGGCTAGGGTTAGGGCTAGAATTGGGGTTATGACTGGAGTTGGAGTTATGGCTTGGGTAGGGGTTATGGCTTGGGTTGGGTTGGGGTTATGGCTTGGGTTGGGTTGGGGTTATGGCTTGGGTTGGGGTTATGGCTTGGGTTGGGGTTATGGCTTGGGTTGGGTTGGGGTTATGGCTTGGGTTGGGTTGGGGTTATGGCTTGGGTTGGGTTGGGGTTATGGCTTGGGTTGGGGTTATGGCTTGGGTTGGGTTGGGGTTATGGCTTGGGTTGGGTTGGGGTTATGGCTTGGGTTGGGGTTATGGCTTGGGTTGGGTTGGGGTTATGGCTTGGGTTGGGTTGGGGTTATGGCTTGGGTTGGGGTTATGGGTTGGGTTGGGGTTATGGGTTGGAGTTATGCCTTGGGTTGGAGTTATGCCTTGGGTTGGAGTTATGCCTTGGGTTGGAGTTATGCCTTGGGTTGGAGTTATGCCTTGGGTTGGAGTTATGCCTTGGGTTGGGTTGGGTTGGAGTCATGGTTAAGATTAGGGACACGGCTGGGGCTAGGGTTTACGGTTTGGGTTATGGCCAGGGTTAGGATAGGGTTAGGGCTATGGCTAGGATTAGGTTGGAGTTATTGCTAAGGTTAGGGTTATGGCTTAGGTTAGACTTGGGTTAGACTTGGAGCTTATTTCTCTTGTAGAAGGGACGGACACCAGGAACAGAGATGAATGAACAATGTCGGAAGGGGCTGCAGAAGGGATGGGCTAGGACAGGGGTAAAAAACAAAACAAAAAAAACACAGACTATGTGATTGATTGTGCTGTAAAAAGACGCAAACAAGTCGCATGTACATCATGCCAATGCATTTTTCATGCGACTTTCATTAGTGTACATTGAAGTCTTTGGCCCTCAAGTCGCATGAAAGTCGGACCAGGAACTACATTAAAGTCGCAGTGACACAAATATAAACATTACTCATCGGGAAACATGGGGTGCAACTAGTCATGTGACTTTGGGGGTCCAAAGTCGTAAGACAAGTCGGACAAGTGTGAATGGGGCCTTCGATTATTCACCTTCATTTTGATGTGCAGCGCGATCTTGTGCGCTTTATAATGAACAGCTGCAGAATTCCGCCATTCGCATTCACGGCTCCGGAAAGAACGTTTTCCAGCTTTTAGAAGAAATCTCTGGATCACAAGTGGCGGGGGAGGGGGGGGGGGGGGAGGATATCACTGTCAGAGGTTTCCCCCTTTAAAATGTTTCATTTATCGGAGGCGGAGATTTCAGGTCGAACGTTCGGCTTTTCATTATGTGCGGAGTGGAACACATTGCGGCTTTAATTAGAGCGCATTTTCGCTGCTCCAGTCCCACTGAGGACGTGAATGTAGGACAGCGGAGGAGGGGAGCGCAGCGCGTTCAGCGCATCCGTCACAGGAGGATTCCCAACCAACTCAAACAAGAAATGTATTTCATTACAGCGCCGACGCCGCTCAGCCCCCCTCCCCCCCCGGAGGGCAAACATACTGCATGCAGGGGGGGAAACCGCCTGCAGGACGCCAGCGCCGCAAGAAAACGCGGCTGGAGATCTCAGAGCAACACAGAAGTATATAAAAAAAAATTGTGCAAATCTATAGAAATTACACAATGGTACGGGGAATAATATATGTATATAGTCAGAGGTAGAATATTGGTAGGAAGGTCTTGGTATTTTTTATATATTTATATAAATATTTATATTATTTATTATAAAAAATAAATAGGAGTCCACCATTGTGTGTTTGTTTTTATTTTTTTTAATATAAATAAATAATATATATATATATATATATATATATTTTTTTTATTTTATTTATATTAAAAAAAATAAAAAACAAAAATGGTGGACTCCTATTTATTTTTTATAATAAATAATATAAATATTTATATAAATATATAAAAAATACCAAGACCTTCCTACCAATATTCTACCTCTGACTATTAAATATTTTTTGTGCATAATGATAAAGTGCAAATGCTAAAAAAAAACTTTTATGTGTTAAGTGCAACTATGACATAAGTGCTTATGTGAACATATTTTCATTTTATATAATTAAAATATATATATGTGTGTGTGTGTGTGTGTGTGTGTGTATGTATATATATTAAATAAAAAAAAACATTTTGTAAATAAATCTTAAAATGTCTCAAAATTGGAAAAGTCAAAAAAAAAAAAAAGAAGTCCAAAAAAAAGTGTACAAATATACTTACTTTTTTATTCGTTTTTCGGTTTGTTTTTTTCTGTCTTTTGGACTTTTCTAATTTTGGGACATTTTTTTTATTTATTTACAAAATACATTTTGTTTTTCAGTTTTTTTCTTTGGACTTTTCTCATTTGGGAATTTTCTATTTATTTAAATTTAATAAAATAAATGTAACAACTGAGAAATGTGTTTTCACATCATCAGCGACTACAAAATCCTACCAAAAATATTTCTCCCTTTTACATTTATTATTTAAATTTAAATAGAAAAATTCCCAAAATGAGAAAAGGCCAAAGAAAAAAACAGAAAAACAAAAAAACATATTTTGTAAATTTTGAAGCCACATTTGCTACCATCTACATGACAAGATATTTTCCATCATATGGCACAACTCCACACACATAATATATCTCTCAGCGGGCAGGAAAGTAAGGTGGGGTGGGGTCTAAGCGGGCAGGGAAGTAGGGTGGGGTCTGAGGGGGCAGGGAAGTGGGGTGGGGTCTGAGCGGGCAGGGAAGTAGGGTGGGGTCTGAGCGGGCAGAAGAGAGAGACATGGGGCAATTCTCCAAATCACCAGCAGGGGCAACACTGACACTTGGGGCCGCAGAACAATGACACCCCCACACTTGGGGCCCCAGAACAATGACACCCCGTGTGCCTTATCAGATGTCACCCAACGATATGCAGTAATAGTGCCAACTCCATCCTCTCCTGTACCAGCTGTGCCACAGGCCACCATGCCAGATGCCAAGTTTTCCCCGTCCCTTGCCAATCTCTACATGGGATGGTGGGAGAGTTCCCGCATTTTTGGATGTAGTAGTCCCCGCTGCCAGGATACCGCATTCTACTGTCGCTACATAGACGACCTGCTATTCATAATCACTGATTGTCATATGGACCTAGATACCTGGCTCCAGTTTCTCAACAATGACAGCCTGAACCTCAGTTTTACGGGAAACCTGCAGGCTGTTACGATTGAATACTTGGATGTTACACTCTCGGGGATTAATGGCAGGATCGCCACTAGCTTATATAGAAAGAAAACTGCGGGTAATGCCCTCTTACGGGCAGACTCGGCGCACCCAGGACATACCATAAAAGCAGTCCCTTATGGCCAATTTCTGCGACTTAAGAGACTATGGGCCAGATTCAGGTACAGTGCAGAAAATAAGTATTTGAACACCCTGCTATTCTGCAAGTTCTCCCACTTGGAAATCATGGAGGGGTCTGAAATTGTCATCGTAGGTGCATGTCCACTGTGAGAGACATAATCAAAAAAAAAAATCCAGAAATCACAATGTATGATTTTTTTAACTATTTATTTGTATGATACAGCTGCAAAGAAGTATTTGAACACCTGTCTATCAGCTAGAATTCTGACCCTCAAAGACCTGTTAGTCTGCCTTTAAAATGTCCACCTCCACTCCATTTATTATCCTAAATTAGATGCACCTGTTTGAGGTCATTAGCTGCATAAAGACACCTGTCCACCCCATACAATCAGTAAGAATCCAACTACTAACATGGCCAAGACCAAAGAGCTGTCCAAAGACACTAGAGACAAAATTGTACACCTCCACAAGGCTGGAAAGGGCTACGGGGAAATTGCCAAGCAGCTTGGTGAAAAAAGGTCCACTGTTGGAGCAATCATTAGAAAATGGAAGAAGCTAAACATAACTGTCAATCTCCCTCGGACTGGGGCTCCATGCAAAATCTCACCTCGTGGGGTCTCAATGATCCTAAGAAAGGTGAGAAATCAGCCCAGGACTACACGGGAGGAGCTGGTCAATGACCTGAAAAGAGCTGGGACCACCGTTTCCAAGGTTACTGTTGGTAATACACTAAGACGTCATGGTTTGAAATCATACATGGCACGGAAGGTTCCCCTGCTTAAACCAGCACATGTCAAGGCCCGTCTTAAGTTTGCCAATGACCATTTGGATGATCCAGAGGAGTCATGGGAGAAGGTCATGTGGTCAGATGAGACCAAAATAGAACTTTTTGGTCATAATTCCACTAACCGTGTTTGGAGGAAGAAGAATGATGAGTACCATCCCAAGAACACCATCCCTACTGTGAAGCATGGGGGTGGTAGCATCATGCTTTGGGGGTGTTTTTCTGCACATGGGACAGGGCGACTGCACTGTATTAAGGAGAGGATGACCGGGGCCATGTATTGCGAGATTTTGGGCAACAACCTCCTTCCCTCAGTTAGAGCTTTGAAGATGGGTCGAGGCTGGGTCTTCCAACATGACAATGACCCGAAGCACACAGCCAGGATAACCAAGGAGTGGCTCTGTAAGAAGCATATCAAGGTTCTGGCATGGCCTAGCCAGTCTCCAGACCTAAACCCAATAGAGAATCTTTGGAGGGAGCTCAAACTCCGTGTTTCTCAGCGACAGCCCAGAAACCTGACTGATCTAGAGAAGATCTGTGTGGAGGAGTGGGCCAAAATCCCTCCTCCAATGTGTGCAAACCTGGTGAAAAACTACAAGAAACGTTTGACCTCTGTAATTGCAAACAAAGGCGACTCTACCAAATATTAACATTGATTTTCTCAGGTGTTCAAATACTTCTTTGCAGCTGTATCATACAAATAAATAGTTAATAAAATCATACATTGTGATTTCTGGATTTTTTTTTTTGATTATGTCTCTCACAGTGGACATGCA
Source organism: Rana kukunoris (assembly GCA_029574335.1). Lineage (NCBI taxonomy): Eukaryota > Metazoa > Chordata > Amphibia > Anura > Ranidae > Rana > Rana kukunoris. Next base: position 20,411 of record JAJQKJ010001816.1, on the reverse strand, counting down.
CCTACGATGACGATTTCAGACCCCTCCATGATTTCCAAGTGGGAAAACTTGCAAAATAGCAGGGTGTTCAAATACTTATTTTCTGCACTGTAGATGAGAGCATCTTTGCTCCAGAGCAAGGATCTCCAAACTACGGCCCTCCAGCTGTTTCGGAACTACATTTCCCATGAGGCATTGTAAAATTCTGACATTCACAGACATGACTGGGCATGATGGGAATTGTAGTTCCTGAACAACTGGAGGGCCATAGTTTGGAAATCCCTGCTCCAGAGTAACGCTTCTCATTTACGTTACTCTGACGACTCTTTCAGCGCAAGTACTGTTATTCACATAGCAGTTGCGCGTAAACTTGCGCCAGAGTAACGATAATGCGCTGGCGTAACCCGACGCAAGGGGAAGTGGGTGTGATCATATGTAAATGATGGGCGGAGCCCAGCGCAGAGGCTTACGTTCAGCGCATCAACCACGGAGCATGCGCAGTAAGTGAGGCTTCACTCGGCCCCCTTTGTGCGCATGCTCACAACTTCCGTTGGCACCACTTCACGGGAAACGTCAGCGCAATGCGTCCCGTTGGCCGTTTAAATGCGCCCGTAGATGCGCCATTCCGGCACTAAAGTATATCCTGCTCCCCCTCCCCGCAGTGATGTTACTTTTGTTCTGAGATAGCTGCTCCCGTTCCCCGCAAACACACAGGAGAAAGCTGAACTTTAATGGCCAGGAGCTGTCAGCCGTCATCTCGGCTATGGAGACCTATGATGTCTTCCTCCATGGCTGTAAAAGTTGACAGACAAGCATGGACAGAGGTGTTGTCCTGCAAGTGGGGGTGCTCAGCTAGCTCTTATCGTCGGTAACGCTGCTGTAGCTGCTCTCCTGCTGACCTGTGGCCGTCTGGAGTAAAGATAAAGCAGCCTTTTGTAGAAATAACTTTGCGCCGGACGGACCAGATACGCGCGGCGCATGTAGCCAGCGTATGGTGCTAATCCGTTCGTGAATTGGGAAAAATCCCTCATTTGCATATTTGCAGGGGAAATCAATAGGCGCGACTGATGCGCCCAGCGAAAATAAGCGCTGACGATACTCTGGCGTCGGAACGTTCCGCCGGTCGCAAATGGCCCGTTATTGGGCGCATCTAGTTTGGTGGGTACGGGCACATAGAAACGACGGCGCATCATCACAGTTACGCGGCGCATATCCAAATACTCCAGCGCAAGTGTTGCTGAATCTGGCCCTATGTAGCTCCCCTGAAACTTTTTCCATTGAGGCCAACAATATGTCGCAGAGGTTCATTGAGAGAGGCTATCCACTTAAAACTATCAATAGAGCCTTATCCAGAGCCAATGATATATCTAGGGATTCCCTCCTGGGAACCTCTGACGTTTTGACCCCTAAAACACGTATTGCCTCCTCCAATGATGTTCCAGTATTTTCAACACCTTACAGCTCTGAATTCAATAAGATTAGATCTATTATTAATAAATACTTGCCAATCCTCTACAACGACACAGTTTACCAACACATCCTGGAAAGGGGCATCAGAACCGTTTCACGTCGTGCCCCCACCCTAGGAGGTAAACTGTCTCCAAGCCCCTTTCAGAGCCAACGCACCAATACCAACTGGCTACAGTTTCAAGGCACCTACAAATGCGGGATCGATGGCTGTCGGTACTGCAAATTAATTAAAAAAGGACCACATGTACATTCCTATTCTTGCGAGAAGAGTTTCTCGATTAAACAATTCATCAATTGTAATTCCAAGTTTGTGATATATGTCATTGGCTGCAGTATCTGTAAAACCCAGTATGTGGGTCGTACTACCCGCAGACTTAACCACTTCTGACCGGCCCATTTTTTTGAAGATGGATATCTCGGTAACGGCAGCAGCTGCTGCCACAACCAAGATATCCATCTCTTCGTGGGGCGGACCTGTTAACGATAACGGCGGTCATCGCGGCGCATTCGCCGCAAAATCGCCGTTACCGGCGGCGGGAGAGGGTGCCCCCCCTCCCGCCGCTCTCCCGCGCCCTCCGACGCTTACCGTAGCTGTCGGTAGCGGCGGAGGCGATCGGGTCCTCTTGCTGGCTGTCCGGGGATGCGACTGAGGGAAAAAATGTCCCTCAGCCGTCCCCATACCTCTGCTGGGCGGAAGTGACGTCAAAACGTCATTTCCGCCCAGCGTCTTAAAGAGACATTTAATTTGTTTACATTTTGACTTTTTTTTTTTTTTTTTGCATTTAAGCCTGAATATGAGATGTGAGGTCTTTTTGACCCCCAGATCTCATATATAAGAGGACCTGTCGTGCTTTTTTCTATTACAAGGGATGTTTACATTCCTTGTAATAGGAATAAAAGTGATAATTTTTTTTTTTTTTTCAGTGTTAAAAATTATAAAATAAATAAAAATAAAAACGAAAACCCAAAAAAAAATTTTTTAAAGTGCCCCATCCCGACGAGCTCGCACGCAGAAGCAAACGCATACGCGAGTAGCGCCCGCATATGAAAACGGTGTTCAAACCACACAAGTGGTATCGCCGCGATCGTTAGAGCGAGAGCAATAATTCTAGCCCTAGACCTCCTCTGCATCTCAAAAAATGCAACCTGTAGAATTTTTTAAACGTCGCCTATCAAGATTTTTAAGGGTAAAAGTTTGACGCCATGCCACGAGCGGGCGCAATTTTTAAGCGCGACATGTTGGGTATCATTTTACTCGGCGTAACATTATCTTTCACAATATATAAACAAATTGGGCCAAATTTATTGGTGTCTTATTTTTTAATTCAAGAAAGTGAATTTTTTCCAAAAAAAGTGCGCTTGTAAGACCGCTGCGCAAATACGGTGTGAGAAAAAGTATTGCAATGACCGCCATTTTATTCTATAGGGTGTTCGAAAATATATATATATATATATATATATATATATATATATATATATATATATATATATATATATATATATATATATCAAAAAAGTTTAAAATATATTGCGCTAAACAATTCAGTGTAAATATATAGTATAAATATATAGTGTATAGGCAGCCAACACCACAGTGGATAAAGTGTAATAGAAAAAAGAAAAAAAGTGTAGCGCCAAAACTATATAGATGTAGAAAAAACCATAAATGGCCAGGGTGATGTAGCTACCAGCCAAAATACAGTAAGACCTAAGGTGCAGCCTTCGTGAAGAAGATCATAGACTATAGGCTATGAAACACCAGCTGTTGAGCTGGGTGAAACAAATAACAATATTCAAAAACACAAACTGAAGGTAATGTGAAAAGTGTTGCAACAAAGTAAGTGCAGCTGAAAACAAATGCAAAAGGTCCTGAAAACAGCAAAAACAAGGGGGAGGGGGAATAGGTGTGGGTTTGAGGATGTTGATATTCCAGTTTCCCCAAAACAGACTGATTGTTCATTCAGTTTGAAACACCTCATCCATATACATTGGCAATCCTTTCCCTCAGAAACAGGTCATCTTCCCAGGACATTCCTTGGCATATATATATATTAAGGTACTCTTACCGACTTTTGTTGACCCACGGCTCACCGTATGGTGGGTAGGTCTTCAAAGCTTGTATAGGCTAGCCGCCCTCCGATCATCCCAATGGATAAATCGATGTCCCAGGTTGTGATGCTGTAGGCAGATCCCAAAAGGAGAGCAGGTATCGCTGGCCTCAGGAACGTCAGACAGAACAGTGAAGATGTGAGACTCCGTATTTCATGGAAGATATGAAAAAAAGAGGGCGAGAACACCTCCTCATCGTGTAGAAATTTATTAAAAGTTGATCAAAAAGTATTGATACAGCAAAGAGATCTGCAAATCTCATTAAAAATTCCAAGCAAGGATAAGGTCCATGTACCAAAATATAAAAGCAAAAAAACCCCAAAAGATAAAAAGTTACCAGTAGTGGGTTACCAGTAGATGTCTGTGAAGACGAAACCGGTCGGTTAACTGGACTCTTATCACCACTATTGCGTTACTACCAAGATTTTTGCTTGCTGTGGTTTCCTTGATGTGCAGTGTGGAACTTTTTATCTTTTGGGGTTTTTTTGCTTTTATATTTTGGTACATGGACCTTATCCTTGCTTGGAATTTTTAATGAGATTTGCAGATCTCTTTGCTGTATCAATACTTTTTGATCAACTTTTAATAAATTTCTACACGATGAGGAGGTGTTCTCGCCCTCTTTTTTTCATATCTTCCATGAAATACGGAGTCTCACATCTTCACTGTTCTGTCTGACGTTCCTGAGGCCAGCGATACCTGCTCTCCTTTTGGGATCTGCCTACAGCATCACAACCTGGGACATCGATTTATCCATTGGGATGATCGGAGGGCGGCTAGCCTATACAAGCTTTGAAGACCTACCCACCATACGGTGAGCCGTGGGTCAACAAAAGTCGGTAAGAGTACCTTAATATATATATATGCCAAGGAATGTCCTGGGAAGATGACCTGTTTCTGAGGGAAAGGATTGCCAATGTATATGGATGAGGTGTTTCAAACTGAATGAACAATCAGTCTGTTTTGGGGAAACTGGAATATCAACATCCTCAAACCCACACCTATTCCCCCTCCCCCCTTGTTTTTGCTGTTTTCAGGACCTTTTGCATTTGTTTTCAGCTGCACTTACTTTGTTGCAACACTTTTCACATTACCTTCAGTTTGTGTTTTTGAATATTGTTATTTGTTTCACCCAGCTCAACAGCTGGTGTTTCATAGCCTATAGTCTATGATCTTCTTCACGAAGGCTGCACCTTAGGTCTTACTGTATTTTGGCTGGTAGCTACATCACCCTGGCCATTTATGGTTTTTTCTACATCTATATAGTTTTGGCGCTACACTTTTTTTCTTTTTTTTTTATATATATATATATATATATATATATATATATATATATATATATATATATATATATATATATATATATATATATATATATATATATATATATATATATATATATATATATAATGTTTGGGGTTTTAAATAATTTTCTAGCAAAAAAAACAGTTTTAGTCTCGTAAACACCGAATCTGAAAAACAGGCTCGGGGCTGAAGTGGTTAAGGACAGGTTGAGTGACCACTTGTATGACATTGTCAAAGACCATGACACCAATGTCGCTCGACATTGGAACATCTTTCATGCAAAGGATAGATCTAGTTTTACGGTACAGGGTGTGGAGAAGATTTTGACCCCTATTAGAGGGGGAGACAAGTTCAAAATTCTGTGTAGGAGGGAGGTCTATTGGATCTTCTCTCTCCACACAAGAATTCCCAAAGGGCTCAACTTTGAATGGGATGTGTCCCACTTTTATGATTGACTTCAATGGTAGCCCCCCCCCCCCCCTTAATGTTGTGTGGAGGGTCCCTACTTCAGTGTCTTCACTACTTACATTCTCTCCCTCCATTGGCCCCTCGTTTTGATCTAATCTTTCTCCCCCTCCCCCTTCTCCTGTGTCCTGGTGCACTTTGGTCGCCCTTCACATCATGGGGACCCAACTGGATCCATCGTCTGGTCCCTGGTCCCTACATATATGTGCCCCCAGTCAATATTCCACACGTTTATGTATATATACACTTTGGATGATTGTTTAACTATGTAAATTGTATACATAAGCCATAAGGGGATATCTGTATGTAGGGGATCTCTGTACTACATGGGTATTACATCTGCATACACCCACATGCATGCCATACACATACTATCGGATGTTCCAGGTCTTCTTTATGAGGGTTCTACTTATACATTTTCCACTCCGTTTTTAACAAATATAAAACAACTATCTACAAATGTTACTTTCCTAAACAGAACCTGTTATAGATTAAATTAGCAATAGGTATGGTTTTGTCAGGCATCTGCCCCTTTCACACAAAAGATACATGAGATATTTTCTTCTTGCGCAAGTATTTTTTCACTGCCTTACTGGATCGAATGAAGCCCCATGATATATGGGATACTAAGTGCATTGTGTGACTGGGTGATTGTCTTTTAATGATATGCCTCACAAACATACTTATTTGCATATTTTATTTTAAATGTCTCAGCTTTTTACATTTCACTTTTTCTTAAATATTACTTTGTTCTGTTACTCCTTTACCACAGATTAGCACTAGGGTGGTCCCGATAACACTTTTTTAGGACCGAGTACAAGTACCGATACTTTTTTTCAAGTAGTCGCCGATACCGAATACCGATACTTTTTTTAAACGTGTCCCCAAATGCAGCCATGTCCCCCACATATTGCAGCCATGTCATGTCCCCCCACATATGCAGCCATGTCATGTCCCCCCACATATGCAGCCATGTCATGTCCCCCCACATATGCAGCCATGTCATGTCCCCCCACATATGCAGTCATGTCATGTCCCCCCACATATGCAGCCATGTCCCCCCACATATGCAGCCATGTCATGTCCCCCCACATATGCAGCCATGTCATGTCCCCCCACATATGCAGTCATGTCCCCCCACATATGCAGCCATGTCCCCCCACATATGCAGCCATGTCCCCCCACATATGCAGCAGTCATGTCCCCCCACATATGCAGTCATGTCCCCCCACATATGCAGCCATGTCATGTCCCCCCACATATGCAGCCATGTCATGTCCCCCCACATATGCAGCCATGTCATGTCCCCCCACATATGCAGCCATGTATGTCCCCCCACATATGCAGCCATGTCATGTCCCCCCACATATGCAGCCATGTCATGTCCCCCCACATATGCAGCCATGTCATGTCCCCCCACATATGCAGCCATGTCATGTCCCCCCACATATTGCAGCCATGTCATGTCCCCCCACATATTGCAGCCATGTCCCCCCACATATGCAGTCATGTCCCCCCACATATGCAGTCATGTCCCCCCACATATGCAGTCATGTCCCCCCACATATGCAGCCATGTCATGTCCCCCCACATATGCAGCCATGTCCTGTGCCCCATATTGCAGCCATGTCCTGTGCCCCATATTGCAGCCATGTAATGTCCCCCATACCTCCCCAGCCGCCGCCGCTGCTGCAGGGTTAATCCCCGTGTAACACATACCCGCGGCGCCATGTAAAGACACGCGATTGGACGGTTTCCGTCCAATTGCGAGCAAGGGGGGAGTGTCTATGGACGTATCCGTGTATAAACACTCCCCCCTTGCTCGCGATTGGACGGATCCGTCCAATCGCGTGTTTATACATGGCGCCGCGTGTATTACATGTTTACAAGGTGCACGGGATTAGCGGCGGTCGGCGGCGGGCGATTTGCGGTGAGCGACTTGCGGCGAGCGGCAGGGGAGTATTCTATTTTGGTATCGGGGGTATTTGCGGGAGTACAAGTACTCCCGCAAATACTCGGAATCGGTCCCGATACTGATACTGGTATCGGGACAACCCTAATTAGCACCCTACTCATATATTGTATGTACCTGCATATATGTGTGTACATTCAACACACACGTTTTTGCCATATATATATATATATATATATATACACACTTTAAGCTTCACATGTTGCTATTATAATTAATCTTCATACTTTACGCTTCACATAGATTATTAGTTTCCTCTTTGTATATATTTTGGTTGTTCCTATGAACATCCTACAATACACGAGGAAGTGAGAAAAAGACCAACTAAACAGATTTCTTACTCTCCATATAACACATCTGTTTAGATATTTCACTATTATCACAACAATTCTTTCGCTATTTTTCTAGAAACATACATACACATTGTTTCTTTTTGTTTCGTTCTTTTTCTTCATTTCACATTCCTTATGGGGTATATACATATTACCAACATTCCATATATTTGGCACTCGACACCTTCACATTAGACACGTTATATAATTTACACAGATACTTTGTGCCTCTTATTGCCATTCAATAACAATGTTTTCTTATTGACACACTTTTTTCACTCCACCTACACACCAGTTTCACACTGTCTTATTATTCTTTCATTTTGTTATTTTTATTATTACACTTCTTTTTAATCATTTTTATTCATGTTGGTTACGCCACATTCTCTTCCCCCCCTAGATGTTCACACATGCCCCTAATCATGATCATCATGAGAGGGCCAATTATATGCGGGGTGGAGCAATGATTGGCTTGGGCAAACCTTGTACATATATATATATTGGTATTGTTTTGTTCAGAGTGTGTATAGCTATGACTAAGCATTGAAGCCCAATGCGAAACGCGTCAGTGTCTTGTGTTCCCACTGTATGCTGTTTTTGTAGTGCATCCATCTATTTTACCCCAATAAAGGGCGTTTTTTGAATTATACTTTCTTTTGAGTGCGGCTGTCCAAACTTCTTCTGATTGCCTAGTGCATTGCCGGCACCTGCCTGGGTTCTAAACGGACACCGATTGCCTGGAGCTCACCTGGAGCGGTCGTCTCTCCCATATGCCAGATGCCATTCATCCAGCTCCGGCCTGTAGGGCCATTGTGCCCCTCATCAGTTGCCATTTGTCACACTGGCAGCCAGACTCTGAACCAGAGATCTACAGAAGCCCCCCCATCACTTATTTAACAAAGTATAGAGAATATTAGCAGAGAAGAGATTCTGCATCTATAACTGGAGATGGGCGGAGATCGGTGCCTCCATACCACACGTGTCACATAATCCCGATTTCATATCCCGGCTGCAGAGGCGTCTCTCTCATTAGGTGGTTGCCTAAGGCCTCGCACTCAGATGGGCCTCACAGCCGCCTAATTTGCCAGTGATCAATACTAATGTCGGCACCACTGGATCTCAATCACCGTGAATAGTAGGAATGGTGAAGCGGACACAATGTATCAGTTCACAGTCCTCCCGCCATTGTGCTGTATGTGGAATGAATAGAATCGTCAGATTCCGTCATCCTCGGCCTGGATTCCGCACTATCCTCTTCGCACCCCTCTCTCCCCTCCATCGCACCCCGCTCTTTCCTCTCCCTCGCACCCCGCTTTCTCTCTCCTCTCCCTCGCACCCCGCTCTCTCTCCCCTCTCTCGCACCCCGCTCTCTCTCCCCTCTCTCGCACCCCGCTCTCTCTCCCCTCTCTCGCACCCCGCTCTCTCTCCCCTCCCTCGCACCCCGCTCTCTCCTCTCCCCTCCCTCGCACCCCGCTCTCTCCTCTCCCCTCCCTCGCACCCCGCTCTCTCCTCTCCCCTCCCTCGCACCCCGCTCTCTCTCCCCTCTCTCGCACCCCGCTCTCTCTCCCCTCCCTCGCACCCCGCTCTCTCTCCCCTCCCTCGCACCCCGCTCTCTCCTCTCCCCTCCCTCTCTCAACCCGCTCTCTCTCAACCCGCTCTCAACCCGCTCTCTCTCTCAACCCGCGCTCTCTCTCCCTCTCAACCCGCGCTCTCTCTCCCTCTCAACCCGCGCTCTCTCTCCCTCTCAACCCGCGCTCTCTCTCCCTCTCAACCCGCGCTCTCTCTCCCTCTCAACCCGCGCTCTCTCTCCCTCTCAACCCGCGCTCTCTCTCCCTCTCAACCCGCGCTCTCTCTCCCTCTCAACCCGCGCTCTCTCTCCCTCGCACCCCGCTCCCCTCTCCCTCGCACCCCGCTCTCTCTCCCTCGCACCCCGCTCTCTCTCCCTCGCACCCCGCTCTCTCTCTCCCTCGCACCCCGCTCTCTCTCTCCCTCGCACCCCGCTCTCTCTCTCCCTCGCACCCCGCTCTCTCTCTCCCTCGCTCTCTCTCTCCCTCGCACCCCGCTCTCTCTCTCCCTCGCACCCCGCTCTCTCTCTCTCCCTCGCACCCCGCTCTCTCTCTCTCCCTCGCACCCCGCTCTCTCTCTCCCTCTCCCTCGCACCCCGCTCTCTCTCTCCTCTCCCTCGCACCCCCGCTCTCTCTCCCTCGCACCCCGCTCTCTCTCTCCCTCGCACCCCGCTCTCTCTCTCTCTCCCTCGCACCCCGCTCTCTCTCTCTCCCTCGCACCCCGCTCTCTCTCTCTCCCTCGCACCCCGCTCTCTCTCTCCCTCTCCCTCGCACCCCGCTCTCTCTCTCCCTCTCCCTCTCTCTCTCCCTCTCCCTCGCACCCCGCTCTCTCTCTCTCTCCCTCGCACCCCGCTCTCTCTCTCCCTCTCCCTCGCACCCCGCTCTCTCTCTCTCTCCCTCGCACCCCGCTCTCTCTCTCCCTCGCACCCCGCTCTCTCTCTCTCTCCCTCGCACCCCGCTCTCTCTCTCCCTCTCCCTCGCACCCCGCTCGCTCTCCCTCTCCCTCGCACCCCGCTCTCTCTCTCCCTCTCCCTCGCACCCCGCTCTCTCTCTCCCTCTCTCCCTCGCACCCCGCTCTCTCTCTCCCTCTCCCTCGCACCCCGCTCTCTCTCTCCTCTCCCTCGCACCCCGCTCTCTCTCTCCCTCTCCCTCGCACCCCGCTCTCTCTCTCTCTCTCTCTCCCTCTCCCTCGCACCCCGCTCTCTCTCACCCTCTCCCTCGCACCCCGCTCTCTCCCTCTCCCTCGCACCCCGCTCTCTCTCCCTCGCACCCCGCTCTCTCTCCCTCTCCCTCGCACCCCGCTCTCTCTCCCTCTCCCTCTCCCTCGCACCCCGCTCTCTCTCTCCCTCTCCCTCTCCCTCGCACCCCGCTCTCTCTCTCTCTCCCTCTCCCTCGCACCCCGCTCTCTCTCTCCCTCTCCCTCGCACCCCGCTCTCTCTCTCCCTCTCCCTCGCACCCCGCTCTCTCCCTCGCACCCCGCTCTCTCTCTCCCTCTCCCTCGCACCCCGCTCTCCCTCTCCCTCGCACCCCGCTCCCTCTCCCTCTCGCACCCCGCTCTCTCTCTCCCTCTCCCTCGCACCCCGCTCTCTCTCTCCCTCTCCCTCGCACCCCGCTCTCTCTCTCCCTCTCCCTCGCACCCCGCTCTCTCCCTCTCCCTCGCACCCCGCTCCCTCTCTCTCTCCCTCACACCCCGCTCTCTCTCCCTCGCCCTCGCACCCCGCTCTCTCTCCCTCTCCCTCGCACCCCGCTCCCTCTCCCTCGCACCCCGCTCCCTCGCACCCCGCTCTCTCTCCCTCTCCCTCGCACCCCGCTCTCTCTCCCTCTCCCTCGCACCCCGCTCTCTCTCCCTCTCCCTCTCCCTCGCACCCCGCTCTCTCCCTCTCCCTCGCACCCCGCTCTCTCCCTCTCCCTCGCGCCCCGCTCTCCCTCACACCCCGCTCTCTCTCCCTCTTTCGCACCCCGCTCTCTCCCCCTCGCACCCCGCTCTCTCTCCCTCGCACCCCGCTCTCTCCCTCTCCCTCGCACCCCGCTCTCTCTCGCACCCCCCTCTCTCCCTCTCCCTCGCACCCCGCTCTCTCTCCCTCTCCCTCGCACCCCGCTCTCTCCCCCTCTCCCTCGCACCCCGCTCTCTCTCCCCCTCTCCCTCGCACCCCGCTCTCTCCCCCTCTCCCTCGCACCCCGCTCTCTCCCCCTCTCCCTCGCACCCCGCTCTCTCTCCCCCTCTCCCTCGCACCCCGCTCTCTCCCCCTCTCCCTCACACCCCGCTCTCTCTTTCGCACCCCGCTCTCTCCCCCTCGCACCCCGCTCTCTCCCCCTCTCCCTCTCACCCCGCTCTCTCTCCCCCTCTCCCTCGCACCCCGCTCTCTCTCCCTCTCCCTCTCCCTCGCACCCCGCTCTCCCTCTCCCTCGCACTCCGCTCTCTCTCTCTCTCCCTCTCCCTCGCACCCCGCTCTCTCCCCCTCTCCCTCGCACCCCCGCTCTCTCCCTCTCCCTCGCACCCCGCTCTCTCGCACCCCCTCTCTCCCTCGCACCCCGCTCTCTCCCCTCTCCCTCGCACCCCGCTCTCTCCCTCGCACTCCGCTCTCTCTCCCTCTCCCTCGCACCCCGCTCTCTCTCCCTCTCCCTCGCACCCCGCTCTCTCCCTCTCCCTCGCACCCCGCTCTCTCCCTCTCCCTCGCACCCCGCTCTCTCCCTCTCCCTCGCACCCCGCTCTCTCCCTCTCCCTCTCTCCCTCTCCCTCGCACCCCGCTCTCTCCCTCTCCCTCGCACCCCGCTCTCTCCCTCGCACCCCGCTCTCTCTCCCCCTCTCCCTCGCACCCCGCTCTCCCTCTCCCTCGCACTCCGCTCTCTCCCTCTCCCTCGCACCCCGCTCTCTCCCTCTCCCTCGCACCCCGCTCTCTCCCCCTCGCACCCCGCTCTCTCCCTCTCCCTCGCACCCCGCTCTCTCCCTCTCCCTCGCACCCCGCTCTCTCCCTCTCCCTCGCACCCCGCTCTCCCTCCTCTCCCCATCCCTCGCACCCCGCTCTTCCACTCTCCTCTCCCCGTCCCTCGCACCCGCTCTTCCTCTCTCTCCTCTCCCCGTCCCTCGCACCCCGCTCTTCCTTTCTCTCCTCTCCCCCTCCCTCGCACCCCACTCTTCCTTTCTCTCCCCCTCCCTCGCACCCCGCTCTTCCTCTCCCCCTCCCTCGCACCCCGCTCTCTCTCTCCCATCCCCTCGCACCCCGCTCTCTCTCCTCCCACCTCCCTCGCACCCCCGCTCTCTCTCCTCTCCCCTCCCACGCACGGATTTCCTCCAGCTTTGCCGGTTCCGGTCCCTTTGCTCGCCGTACAGCCGGTAGATACGACTTGTACGGATTATTCAGCTCAGTGTATTCCTTGTCTCAGATGTGCGTTAATTTTGGCTTTACAAGCCCCTCATGGTGGATGTTAAACCTCTTAATTAGCATCCGCAGGCACTGCGCTGTGCGGCCGGCGGAGGTAAGAGAGACGCATCACATGGAGGGATAAACATCGCCATATAATAGGCCTCTCTGTGGATTCAGGTTCACGCCGAACCTTTTCCCAACACTGAGCGCCATTCTAAGAGATTGTAACAATTCTACAAGCGCATCGGAACGAGGCCGTGGAATACGTACCCTCAGATGACGGAAATCCACACTCCTGCCATGCTGAGGCGACGGCGGCGACCAGATGGTGTGCCAGGATGGCATCAGAAGAAGACGTGCTTCAGTTTACAGGGCAAAGGTCTCCTCCAGCCAACTACATGTGCATGCTCATTAATGTGGGCGCACCAAGACACCCATGTACAGGAGAACAGGCACACACCGAATTCCAATTTTTGAACGGCTTATTAAAAGGAACCGAGCTGAGTCGGGCAATTGCTGGATGATCTTCGACTTGAACCCTGAACCTGACCAGTTCTTCCCCCTGGACTCTGCATGCCTGCCTACTACTGACCCTATATGACCGGTATGACCTTGGTTTGCTTTCTGACCACGATTCTGCCGACTTCCCAGAGTGACCTCAGCTTGTCTCCTGACCACGGGACATGGGATGGAGGGAGGAAGACGAGGACATGGGATGGAGGGGGGGGGGCGAGACGAGGACATGGGATGGAGGGGCGAGACGAGGACATGGGAGGGAGGGGGGGGGGGCGAGACGAGGACATGGGATGGAGGGGGGGGGGGGGGGAGACGAGGACATGGGATGGAGGGGGGGGGGGGGGGGGGAGACGAGGACATGGGATGGAGGGGGGGGGGGGGGGGGAGACGAGGACATGGGATGGAGGGGGGGGGGGGGGGACGAGGACATGGGATGGAGGGGGGGGGGGGAGACGAGGACATGGGATGGAGGGAGGAAGACAAGGACATGGGATGAAGGGAGATGAGATTGTAGGCTTGAGATTGTAAGAGGACAAGATATGGGGATATGGGACTGAAGGGGGATGGGGAGGAAGAAGAAGAGGACATGGGATGGAGGAGGAGGAGTAGGACTCGGTATTGGACTCCAGTGAGCAGATTCGGTGGTACAGCCAGTCGGTAGGCCCTAGGGAATGTTGTTGGTCAGTCAAAGGCCTAAAGCTGTATAAGGGGCCTAAAAATTTCTGATGGCTGCCCTGTGTTTGGACGCCATGACCAACGGCCGCTGAGCGCTCTCCAACCTCTGGCCTCGGCTCTAATTGGAACAATGGAAACATTTATTTTATTTTTTTATCTCAAGCCTAAAAGACAAATCTGCTCATTCCAGAGAGAGAAAAAATCCAAAGAAACAACAAACAAACCCCAATAAAGGTTCATGAACCCCCCCCTGAGTAATAAGCCGTACCGGGGAACATCCATTGCCTGAATGCCACTGAAAATTGATTTTCTCTCCTACACTTGATAGATACAAATATAATCGATTGAGAAGACCGGCCAGAAAATACATCATAATGTATGTGGGCCGCAGATGGGGGTGTCCCCTTCAGTGCACTGCCTCTTCTGCCAACGATGTTCCCCCTGAAAATGTATATCCCAATTGCCCTGGCAAGGGATCCGTTTATAAGAGCTGCAATGTGATTGTATGCGGACGCGGTGTGCAGCCGCCCAGACATGAGAGGATTGCTCGGGAAAAAAAAATCTTATGTCAGGAATCCCCCGGGCCGGGTCTGTAATATCTGCTGCTAGAGCAGCCGGCCAAACTTCTATTGTGCTATTATATGCCGACCAAGAGTCTCTGCTGTGGGTGTGGGTTGGGTTGGGTACAGCAGTGTGCGGCTTGTTCATGGAGAATCTCAGGTGCCTCTTCATTCTCTGAGCTCCATTATAAATATGCTCACGAGGGTCCAGGCAATTGGTCTTCAATAGTTTGATGACAGTTTGATGACACCTGAATGCCGGCCACTAAGATTGAATAATTCCCTCAATACAATACCCTCTACCCACTACAAAACCCACCCGCTGCAACACAGCATAGCAGTTGTCCAATACTAGAACCCCCAACAACGGCTCACGACAATATTCTGTTCCAACTATCCACCACAATACGCACCTACTAAAGGCCCACTACTATAGCAAATGCCCACTAAAACACCCCCTACCAATGGCCCATTACGATACCACCTACCAACATCCCACTACTTGCCCACCTACCAACATCCCACTACTTGCAACTACCCACTAAAATACCCCCTGCTAACCGCCTACTACATTGCCCCATACCAACTATCTACTACAATATCCACCAAGGACACCTACCTAACACTTACTAACTATAATACCAACCAATCCCCTGGTACCAATCCCCCCATTACAATCCCCCATACTAACTGCCCACTACAGTCACCCATACTAACTGCACTATACCCACTTACCAACTGCCCACTACACTATACTCACTTACCAACTGCCCACTACACTATACCCACTTACCAACTGCCCACTACACCACCCACTTACCAACTGCCCACTATACTACCCACTACACCACCCACTTACCAACTGCCTACTACACTACCCAATACTAAGTAGGCACTACAATGCCGATACAAATGGCACACTCCTATATTCTGTACCCACCTCCCCCTACAGTACCCCACAGCAGGTTTGATTATAAAACCAAAAGCTAACTCTTCACGTTATGCTAAACAGCCAATTATTGTTCCACACATCACCCTCATCTTCAGCGCCACCAAATAAAACCGCAAGCAATTTACCGAGAACGACCATAAGAAACCTCATTATAATTGTACACAATGAGAAAAGGAGTTCCCGCTGAGCGACATCAACTCCGTGTACCACAGGAGATGACGAAGAGGACTTAACATTTTATTTATGGTGGAGGCACTTTGCGTCGCTGAAGAGACCCCGGTACTTCTTCCATAATTCCCTTATAAAGGGCCACAACCAGACTCCTCTGCCTTCTGTGAAGATTGTATAGTGTGGATGACGGTGCATTACATCCAGATAAACCACCAAAGACTCGTCTTCTGCTGCCCAACAGGCAGCTGACCAGCGCCGGCCTTCGCCCAACAGGCAGCTGACCAGCGCCGGCCTTCGCCCAACAGGCAGCTGACCAGCGCCGGCCTTCGCCCAACAGGCAGCTGACCAGCGCCGGCCTTCGCCCAACAGGCAGCTGACCAGCGCCGGCCTTCGCCCAACAGGCAGCTGACCAGCGCCGGCCTTCGCCCAACAGGCAGCTGACCAGCGCCGGCCTTCGCCCAACAGGCAGCTGCCCAGCGCCGGCCTTCGCCCAACAGGCAGCTGCCCAGCGCCGGCCTTCGCCCAACAGGCAGCTGACCAGCGCCGGCCTTCGCCCAACAGGCAGCTGACCAGCGCCGGCCTTCGCCCAACAGGCAGCTGACCAGCGCCGACCCTCGCCCAACAGGCAGCTGACCAGCGCCGACCCTCGCCCCAACAGGCAGCTGCCCAGCGCCGACCTTCGCCCCAACAGGCAGCTGCCCAGCGCCGACCTTCGCCCCAACAGGCAGCTGCCCAGCGCCGACCTTCGCCCCAACAGGCAGCTGCCCAGCGCCGACCTTCGCCCCAACAGGCAGCTGCCCAGCGCCGACCTTCGCCCCAACAGGCAGCTGCCCAGCGCCGACCTTCGCCCAACAGGCCAACATCATCCTTCATGCATGGGGGAGACTTCTGATCCTGCATGAACCTCTGTGTATATCATATTATATTTGTGTCTAGAAAAACTTTTGACTAATTCTGGTGCAAACTGCAAGTGGCCTCTTGTATGCAAAACTCTCTGCATCCAATGTGCCCCCCCCCCCCCCATAGTTACACACTATTATTATACGTTTATATAGCTCTGACATATACCGCAGTGCTGTACAGAGACTACTGAGCCAATCACATCAGTCTCTGCACAGAGGATGGAAGACCAGCACACCATAGATGGTGCAGATAGAAGCCAGTCAGCCTATCGGTTATTTCTGTTGGTGGGAGGAATTGGAGCTCCTATGGAAAAATCTTTCACTTGGGAATAATGAAGGAAAACACAACAAACCATTCCTTCATATCACAGAGCCATAAGCAGCCTATGCCGTGTGACCTGCACATAGAGCGCCCCCCTTTGGTGGGGCACTTTAGTTTTTTTTTACCATTGATTGATACGTATTACTGGCTGCATTACCACACAGTGGGCATATTCTTAGTCTGTAACATGAAAGAGGTCTCAGCACTCCAGATGTTTGTTAAGCGGTTGAGCGGCGGGGATGAAATTTATCGTAACATCTTCCTTAGCCTGAAGCACAAGACACACAATACGGAGGTGGCTCTACCATCAGACAGCCAGCAGAGGATTTGGGTTGGAGAGAAACTTTCCACTAAAACTCTATTGATGCTCTACTTGGCGTCTCCAAGGTGGCAATAGTAGGACCGTGCAGGGCCGATCCTAGGCAGGGTGCGTGGGGTGCTACGTACCCAGGCGCCGCAGAGGTGGGGGCACCGAAGCTCCAAAGTGCTGCCCTCCCTCCTACTTGTCTGTGTCCAGAGGCGGAGCGGGTGCTGCGGTTCCCCATCCCGCTTGCTCTCTCCGCTGGTAACTGACAAGAACGCATACCTCCCACTGTCCCCGGAATCCGGGTTGGGTACCACAGCGAAGCTTAGTGCCAGAACACGTTGCGGCACTAGGTTCCACTAATTAATTCTGTCCGGTGCGCATGGAGCGGTCTCCTGTCTGCCCCGACCCCTCTGCGTGTCGGCTCTTCTCCCATAGGCGGTGTGATGAGAGGCTTCTGGGTTGGCCAGAGCTGCTGCCAATCATCCCGTGCACTCCCAGATATGCTCTCCGAGTGTCACCCTCCATGCCACGTATGCCCCGTCCCCTGTAATGTGCCTCTTCTCCCAGCGCGTCCGAGCTACAGGGATCTATTTGACAGGTACTGATCTATGGGGACACCTGATGTGGGGGAGCTCTAATGGGGGACACCTGCTGTCTGTGGGGGGCTCTGGTGGGGGACACCAATGAAGACTTCTTAGGGGAGCATCTCTGTGTGAGTCGTAGCCATGGAAACATTTGTAAAGGGGAGGAGTTAGTAAGACCACTTCCATGTGGGAGCGCCAGCGATATTTCTGCACCCAGGCGTCTATGACCCTAGGATCGGCCCTGGGACCGTGTATGAAGGTTTTCCCATCTCACTAAGCGGTCCCATTATAATAAAATTTAGTAGAGGGCGCCATATACCCAGCCAACACTGGACAGCTCAGTTTTAGACAAGCACTAAAAATTACAAAGAGTGTCACAGGAACAGGAAGTGAGGGTAAATCTCCCCATAGCAGGCAAGCAGAGTTCTGACCAGTGGCGGCCCGTCCATTAAGGGCGCACGGGCGCCACCCCTTCTGTGTAGAATGCATTGCATGAATCTATCCATGGCCGCCCCCGCCACCCCCTATTCAGGTGTCCGGACCCTTTTTGTACAGCAGGCACCTGAATTACAGCGGCGGGGGTGTTTTTTGGAGCACCTGATTAGAGCCGTGGACTCAGAGGGCAGAGCATTGCGCTCAGAGCCCACTCAGGTGTGTTAGAAAAAGAAAATATTTGCTTTCCTTACACTGAACCAACTCTCCACTAGTCAGGTAGCGCGGGTCTGATATCCGTCACTTGATTGGCTGAAAGGACAGGCGCTGCTATTGGACGCCGAGCAGGAAGCAAGAAGAGACACACTGAGGACACAGCTCGCCGCTGCCTGACCCGCCACCAAGATGGGGTAAGTGCCTGTCAGCCAGTGGACGGGCAAGGGTCATAGTGGCTGCCAGGGCAGCCATCACAAATTTTGGGGCCCCTTTACACAGCTTTAGGCAGTGCCCCCCAGGAGGAGAAAACCATGGGGGTGCCGACGAAGAAAAACAAGTGTAATCTCTTTCGTCCTGACGCAAGAAAAAAAGCGCGGGGGGGGGGGGGGCGGCCTTACAGGTGTAATGCAAAAAGAATAAAAAATAAAGACGGGAGGGGGCCGGCTGGGCCTTTAACGGGCCCTGGGGGGGGGGCCCATCGGGCCTCTTACAAGTGTATTGCAAAAACAGGGAGAGGGCCAGCCAGGCCCCCTGGGGACCATCAGGCCCCTTACAGGTGTAATGCCTGTACCCACCTGATGGCGGTCCTGAAAGCTGCCTTCCCTGGGGCACCGCAGGGGCTGCCTTCCCTGGGGCACCGCAGGGGCTGCCTTCCCTGGGGCACCGCAGCGGTGGTATCCTATTTCTGCTACGCCTCCGCAACGTTGACAGGCGAGTGCTGTATTCACAAAGCGATTGCTCCGTAAGTGGCGGCGGCGTAGTGTAAATGGGCCGGCGTAACCGCGCGTAATTCAAAGTAGGCTGGTAGTGGGCGTGTTGTATGTAAACCAATCGTGACCCGGCGTAAATGACGCGCCGACCGTGGACGTATCCCTGTGCGCAGGCTCAAAATCACGTTGCAAATAGTCATCGATATCGACGTGAACGTAACTTACGCCCAGCCCCATTCTGAATCGGCTCACGCAAACGACGTACAATACGACGCTGTCCCGACGTCCATACTTAACATTGGCTGCGCCTCATATAGCAGGGGTAACTTTACGCCGGTCCGACGCCTTACATAAAACAACGCAAACAGATATGCCGGGCGCAAACTACGTTTGTGAATCGGCGCATCTACCTAATTTGCATATTCGGCGCGTAAAATCGACGGAAGCGCCACCTAGCGGCCAGCGTAAATATGCAACTAATATACGACGGCGTGAGAGACTTACGCCGCTCGTATCTTAGCACAATTCCGGCGTATCTTGCTTTCCGAATACAGAAAAAAGATACGCCGGCGCATCCTAGGATTTACGCGGCTTATCAACAGATACGCCATGTAAATTCTTTCTGAATCTGGCCCTGTGTGTCTTGTTTGTCTATAAAAATTGCAATAAAAATAATTTTCAATAAATAAAAAATAAAAAAAACACAGGTAACCCCGCCCCAAAAGAAAAAAAAAAAAAAAACATCACAAATAATGGAGAGGTAGGTGGGTGTGGGGGGAAGCTGAACTTTCCCTTCTGGGTGAAGTTCCGCTTTAAGGTTTTATTGGATGTAGCATTGATACTACTGCTCCTAGGGGGCGGGTCCTTAACACCCTGGGTTTACAGGAAGTATGGTGTATAACGCTGGACATAATTCATCCTGCAGGAGAAGCAGGGGGGGGGACATTGCCAGAAAGGAGGCGTGTATTGCCGTGTTATATATATATATATATATATATATATAAACATTTTATTTTTATTTTTTAAATTTAGCAATTTTTATCAAAAATATTGGGCTTTTTAAAAAGGGGTTGTAAAGGTAATTAATTTTTTTCCCTAAATAGCTTCCTTAGTGCAGTCCTCCTTCACTTACCTCATCCTTCCATTTTGCTTTTAAATGTCCTCATTTTGTAACTCCACACCGTAATGCGAGGCCTTCTCCCTGGTGTGGAGTGTCGTGCTCACCCCCTCCCATGGACTACAGGAGAGTCAGGACGCTCTCTACCTTGCAGATAGAGAAAGGAGCTGCGAGTTAGTGGGTGTCCTGACACTCCTGCTCGCCCCCTCAAGAGGCTTTTTCCACACCCGCAGCACTCCAATCCACCTATAGGCTACACCTTGCCCATAGGGCTACACCTTACCCGCAGCACTCCGATCCGCCCATAGACTACAGCTTACCCGCAGGCTACACCTTATTCAGAGACTACACATTGGCCCGGATTCACAAAGCACTTATGCCGACG